>DF365358.1:44913-61239 GCA_000787875.1 Solanum virginianum
CTACAACTATCACATATAAGACAGATAATGAGAACACAGAAAAAGAAAACATATTCTCCACCTAACCCATGCATCCGCCTAACCCTGCCAATTAGCCTGCTACTCTAATTCATAACCTCCACTTCTTCCTATCTAGGTCATGTCCTCTGTGAGATCAAGCTCCGCCATATCATGTCTAATCACCTCTTCCTAGTACTTTTTTGACTGCACATGTCCAAACCATCACAATCTCGCTTCCCTCATCTTATCAGCCACCTCTAGCTTCTCCCGAATGGTCTCATTCCTAACCTTGTCACTCCTGGTGTGACCACATATCCATCGCAACATCCTTATCTCTACCATAATGCATTTTCTGGACATGTGCCTTTTTGATTGGCTAACATTCCACCCCATATAGCAAAGATGGTCTAACCACCACTTTGTAGAACTTACCTTTGAGTTTAGGTGGTATCTTTATATCACACGGTACTCCAGATACAAGCCTCTATTTAGTCCAAGCCATCCCAATACGATGTGTCACATCATCATCGATATCGCTATTATTCTGGATGATGGACCATAGATACTTAAAGTTTTCCCTCTTGGGGATCGGTTAAGTGGGAAGCTTCACATCAAAGTTTGTTACATCCCTCTCAACACTGAATTTGTACTCCAAGTATTCAGTTTTGGTCTGGCTCAATTTAAATCTTTTAGACTCCAAGGCGTGTCTCCAAGCCTCCAACCTATCATTAACTTTAGTCCGAGTCTCGTCAATCAGTACTATGTCATCCACAAATAACATGCACCATGGTACCTCCTCCTGGATAGATCGCATTAGTTTATCCATCACCAAGGCTAACAAGAAAGGGCTCAACACAGATCCTTGATGGAGTCCCATCTCAATAGGAAAATACTCTGTCTCCTCCCACCATTCTTACCCGAGTTTTGGCTCCATCATACATATCCTTAATTGCCCTAATATATGCCATTGGGACACCTTTCATCTCTAGACACCTCTATAGGATATCCCTTGGGACTTTATCATATGTTTCTTGAGATCAATGAACACCATATGAAGGTCTTTCTTACTTTCCCTATATTTCTCCACTAACCTCCGAACAAGATGAATTACTTCAATAGTCGACCACCCCGGCATGAATCTAAACTTATTATCTGAGATAGATACTACTCTTCGCACCCTCATCTCTACTACTCTCTTCCAAACCTTCATAGTGTGGCTTAACAACTTGATACCCCTATAATTGTTACAATTTTGAATATCTCCCTTATTCTTGTACAATGGAACCATTATACTCCTCCTCCATTCATCGGGCATCATGGTAGTCTTCATAATATCATTGAACAGTCTAGTCAACCACTCTATGCCATCCTTGACCATTTTCTTCCAAAAGTCTACTGGAATCTCGTCGGGGCTGATCACCCTCCCCCTTTTCATCCTACTACTAACCCATCTTACTTTCTCAACTTCGAACCGCCTGCACTCACCAAAATCATGATAATTTTTGGAGTGTGGTAACTTACCCAGCATAATATCTCTATCTTCTTTTTTATTTAACAGTTTATGAAAGTATGCTTGCCACTTTAAATTAATGGAGGTGTCATCCACCAACACCACGCCCTCCTCGTCCTTGATGCACTTCACTAGGTCTAAGTCGCGAGCTTTCCTTTCTCTTACTTTATGCTATCTATTGCTTATAATTATGCATTTTGATTATGATACCTATCTCTTATTGCATTGTATCCCACATACTTAGTACATTCAAACGTACCAACACACTCTATACCTACATGATGTTACCATATAGGAACTAGAGCCCCGCTTGAGCATCTCCACCCATGTAGCTAATATGATTTCACATAAGCTTATTGGTGAGTCCTCCATTTTGGGAACATCGCTTATGATCTTGTGCTATGTTCGAAGACTATCTCTATTTTATGTATGTATTGACTATGAGGGTGAGCCCAATTGCTTGTCTTGGCCGCGGCTCTTATTTATTTAGTAGAGGTGTTGTTGGACATGTTATGTATCTATGCTATAAGCCTTGACTCTCTTGTTTCTTGATGTTCCCACTCTTATCTATGTAGTAGAGGTGTTGTTGGACATGTTATATATCTATGCTATAAGCCTTGACTCTCTTGTTTCTTGATGTTTATGATATGGAACTTTACCCTTAGTCTCAATTCCCCTTGTTTATGCTTATCTCTTATTGTCATTGTAATTGGTTTTGTGACCAAGGATGTGTAATTATATGCTATGAGGCTTGTTTGGGGTTCCTTCATATTCCCCATTCGTCGGTCATGTCTAGGCCTTAGGCTTGGGTCATGATAGTCTTACATTAACTGAAATGCACACCTAATACGGAGAAGGATACATTCTATTAAATAAATAGACTTAGGCGTACTACTCTGCTGCTCTCAAGCTTTGTGCAGTCTCTTTACTTTTTGAAGGCTTTATATAAGTGTAAAGTAACTCATCAACAAGAATATGAACTTTATTGTTTCAACCACTGAGATTATGAAGGGTTAGTCTAATGGATCAGAGAAGCACATGAATCTAAATAAATTTCTTATGGCACAACTCTATTGCATGATCTAGGGTATGAAAGAATAAGAGACATCACCTAAATGCCTCATAGCCTTGTAATTATAAGTGTAGTGCACAACAACCCATAAGCAAGCCTCTACTAGATATGGTTTCGTAGACACCCTAGGACACTAAAACTCGATGCATTGATACCAAGTTTGTCTGTAAGAATCCAAACTTTGTATGACCTTAATGGAGCTTGGAAATTTGGTTTCAAAAGGTTTTGGACCAAGGTGACACTTCATGAAAGCTTTCACAATCTATGTGATACTATATGGACTATAGAGGCTCCTTGAAGTGGCCCTTGGCCTTGTGTGGGAAGTGTTCGCCTTGGTGTGGAAGTTTGAGACTAAGGCATACCACACATTGGCCCCACACGGTCCATGTAGTGGACCGTATGGTATCCTTGATCTTGAAAATCCATATTTTTTCACCAAGGCATGTCACACGGACCCTCTCACGGACCGCGTAAGCCATACGGTCCATGAGGTCATTTCATATAGGTGCCAAAGTAAAAGTTTTTTACATATTAAATCACAATCTCGGAAATTAGTTGTTGAAGAATTTTTCTAAGGTGTCACGGAGAAGGCATATAGTCCGTCTGCCTTGATATGGATCATAAAGCCCTCCATATGGGTACCTACATTAAATTTTTTTAAGTATAGAATCACCATTTTGGACCTTTGTCAGTGGAAAGTTTTCTACGTGTTGGATCACAGAGCGAGTATACAGACCGTATACATTATCATAGGCTGTATACCCCTCCAAACGGATCCTGACAACATTTTTCTACTCGATTCATTAATGGCATTTTCTTAATTATGATTTCTTCGAAGGGTCTTTTGTGACTTTCTATGTTATCTAAAGACATTCAACTGACCTATACTTTATTTCTCTCATTCAAATCCTACTCTTAGAGTTATATTAAAATCTCCTAAAAACTCTCTCAAGAACACTTGTGAAGACTCAGCTTGAGAATCAAGGAAAAACTCTTTACTTCATCAAATTTGTTCTTGAATCTTCTCAATTAGCTAAGGTATGTGGGATTGATTCTTGGTCCCTTTCAACCAAGAAGACCCAAACTCCTTTTACACTTGATTTATGAAATTTTAGCTTACTTTAAATGTGGATTTTGAAGATTATTGTTTATTAAATTCAATTTAAATATGGGCTATGCTTTATTGATGATTTTAAGTTGATTTAAGCCATAATTTATTGAATTGCATCATTATTATTATGAATAATTGAGTATGCATTATCCCATTAAAGTTTGATCTAAGCATAGGTAATCAATATTATGATTTGAATGTGGATTTTACTTATAGATTTACTTGAATTTCTTATTATATTGTTGATTTTAGGTTGAATCTATATTGCCCATGAAAATGTCATATCATTCATGGCATATGCATTCATTAGAATTAGATTTTATGAAAATTATGAAGTGGGTTAAGACCAATTATGTTTATGTATATGATTTTGATAAAATTATGGTTATGACAAGAATGTGATCACATAAATGTCTATTGTTATTTGCTCTTTGAGCATATTGGGTGCTTGCACCATATTGTTAAGTGAATACGCTATTCCAATGCATGAAAAATATAGATTGAATTGTGATTTGACTTTATAGCCCAAGTATGAATGATTATGAAGAATGTTTGGCTTTTAAGCCTAAATATGCATCGAAATGATTTGAAATGACTATTGCCTCTATTAAAAGCATGTATGTATATAAGTATTCTTGTGGGACATTTTGACTTATCACCAATAGATTGGTGGCATCAGGGCTATCCCCAAGGGTCCCCTCCCTTTCCTTAAACTATGTGCCAACATATCTATATGGTAGTTACTAATGAAAT
Source organism: Solanum virginianum (assembly GCA_000787875.1). Taxonomy (NCBI): domain Eukaryota; kingdom Viridiplantae; phylum Streptophyta; class Magnoliopsida; order Solanales; family Solanaceae; genus Solanum; species Solanum virginianum. The sequence goes on from DF365358.1 coordinate 49,360, forward strand.
GACTGGGCATAAGGAATGGTTACACATTGATATGATATGATATAATATTGGAAATCCTTCTAAAATGATTGGGTCGTACGAAAGATGTCCACCCACCGAAATGACTGGGCCATAAGGTGTGATATAGATTGCCCTTGGCAATCAATCTTCTTCTACCGATGGGAGGTCTACATCGGACTAATTCATGTTATAGGTCACATGAGTTTGATTTGTTGGTTATAGTCCATCCCCACTATATATGAGCATTATGGCATTTCATGCATCATGGATTTCATGGCATATTGTTATACTACTTTTTCCTTGCAATATATCTCTTTCTATATTATGTATCCTTATCACCTACATAGAATGCAGGTTTGATAAGTCATATGCATTGCATGCCTGTATACTTAGTACATTCAAACGTTCTAACACATACTTTTACCTACATGATCTAACCATGCACGACCGAGGACTACCTTCATCCACTGGACGACTAGCTTGGACCTTGAGATACTTATTGTGGTGAGTGCCATCTTCCAAGTACAAACCACCATTCCTCTACCTATGTGAGTGCCATCTTCCAAGTACAAACCACCATTCTTCCACCTATGGTGCTTTTGTTTATGTTATTTATTTTGAGGGTGAGCCTGGGACATGTCTTGACCGTCATCCTATCTTATAACTAGAGGCATTGTTGGACATCTTTTTTACTCCTTTAACGTTTATTCAAATATTATATTTGGAGATTATGATTATAAATAAGGCTACCTATTGGATATCATTATGTGGATTGTATGTGAGTATTATGATATGTTTTATGTTATGATATAAAAGATCCTAATTCCCAAATTACACCTATAGAGTGAGTCATTGTAAGGAGCTAAACTTTTTACAACTTCAATGGGGCTTGGAAATTTTGGTTTTGGAAAGTTCGGACCAAGGTGATGCTTCATTTAAGACTTCGTGGAGGCTGTGGGCCTAATGTTGGGTGTGATGGCCTTAATATGGAATTTGGGATCAATGAATACCACACGTGGACTGCATATGGACCGTGTAAGGCTTCACGGTCTGTTTGGTGGACCGTATGGTAGCCTTGGCCTTCAAACTTCATAGTTTAGGACACAAAACAAGTGGCACGGACCATCTTATGGATTGTATAACCCTTTACGGCCTGTGAGGTCACCTATATAGGTGCTAAAGTGGAAATGTTTTTGAGATAGAAGGATGCATAGACCATTTGGCGGCCCGTGAAGCCTCCGTATGGGTGTTGGGATCGAATATTTCTAAGTATGAAATCTTCAAGATCAAGTTAAGTTCACTTTCATGCCTTCTATTTAAGCTTATTTATGTTGTTTAGGGCCATCATAGGTCTCCTACATCAAGCAAAGTTCAAAGGAATTGCATTGGCTAAGCATTTACAAGAAATAATATAAGGGTAAAATTTAAATGGTCATATCTCTTAGCACAAAAGTAACTAGGTGGCCCACGATATATCAAATTGAATCTCTTTGAATTAGCTTTCCAACGCATCCAATTGCACCTCATTCTGAGTTCATATCAAGAAGTTATGCCCATTTTTGTAAAGCTCATCTGTATAGTATTTCTGAGAATTGACTAAGTGAAGCCTCTTAGGAAGGTTTTACGGTTAGTGAAACCTTGTACAAACCAATACCTCTTTATGGGACCACTAGCAATGTGAAATATCCCTCATGTGCTTCAGAATGCCCCATAATCGTAATTTCCATATATCTTAAAATTCATGTGTGATTTCAAAAATCTGTCTAAATATTTTTTATCCAGGGAAAAATAGAGTGGAAAATGGGTATAACTTGGATTTTAGTAGACCCATAGTGAAAAATAATATTCACTAATTTTTTGATTTGCAATATTGGTTCGAGCCCAGGCCGCGACTCACCTAGGGTGCGGGCTAGTGCATCATGGCCTAGGTTGCGAGCTAGTGCATCTTGTGATCTACATATGGTCCATGTCGTGCTTCGCGCACTGACCAGTGTAATATTTTCCCCAGTTTTCTTATTTCGTCCAAGGGCAGTGGGGTAATAGCTTAATGTCTATTTAAACATGAAATCTTCCACACTTAGCCATATTTCAGCTTTATAACTCACAAAACCTTCTCTAAAGCATCTCCAAGACTTTATCAAATCTCTTATTCAAATTCAAGATTTCAAGCTTAATTTTGGAACTGAAAAACCCATCTCAAGATTCGAGTTTCCCTTAACTTAATCTCAAAGAAAATTCAAAGTTGAAGGTATGTGGGTCTTCATTATGGGTCCTTTCACCCATAGAGCCAACCTTCTCTTTTTATTAAAATTGCATTATTTTAAGTTGTATTACTTATGGGTATCTTTTACTATGAAATATGGACATAAATTATATTGGGGTTTTATGAAGTATTAATTGATAATGTATGAATATCTATTTCAAGCTTATTCCATGAATTGATTTTGTTTGTTGAGACTATGCATGATTTGAGCTATGAAACTATAAAAAAGATATGAGCTTTGTGATGGATTTTAAGATGCCCTAAATGAGGTTTTTACTACAATATTGGTGGGTGGATTTTTAATGGATTTTACTCTCCTTTTTATACTCTTGAGTTGTATGATTTAGAAGAAGTATCATGAACTCGCCATGTGTTTGATGAAATTACATTACAAGAATTCTCAAGTTGTTGATGAACTATTACATGATTTGCAAGTTAAGTGACTTCATGATGATTAAGGGCTTTCAAGCATGTATCAATTCATGAAAAGTATCCATGGTTTTAGAACAAGTTGAGCACTAATTTCAAGATTCTTACCTCTTGTGAGCCATTTCATTTTAAAGCCAAAGTTCATGTATGATTATTATCTATTCTCATGGTCAAGTTAGGCTCACCATTAGAGTCAAGAATGTTTAAGAGCTACTCATGTCATGTTATGAAGTTTCTTACAAGTTATTAAAGTTATGATTATTTCAAGTTTCTGTAGGATTAGACATAGCACTGATTGAGGCTTAAGATGGGGGCTCGACATAAGGGGTCCTTATATAAAGTCTTTAGTGTCTAAACTATGTGCCACCATAGGATTATTTATTACCTTTATTATACTAGTAGATCTGTCTAGTGCACATTATCATATTTATCATGTTTGGTTTGCCTTGGCAAGTAGACCACATTTGGCTGGGGGTGTCATGCCCGGTCACCTGTACCGATGGGGTGTCATGCCTTGGATTCCAAGTTGTAGCTACTTGGTCTATGTCAGTTGAGGTCTATATTTTACAAGCATTGCTCATGCATGTCATATTGAGATTATATATTCATTGTTTATGATTATGCATTTTGAATATATTGGCTTATGTCTTTGTTGCATTTCTCCCTGCATACTTAGTACATTCAAATGTATTAACGCATATCTATACCAACACGATATCAGAGCTCCTTTTGATCATCCTCCTTCACGTGGCTTGTTCAGTTCTCCAAGAAAGTTTTTGGTGAGTCCTCACCTCCGAGGAAAATATCTACTTTTATTCATGCTTTGTTTAGACTTGTTCCTTAGGTTGGATACTTAATATTATGAGGATGAGCCCGGGAATTATCTTGGCCCCCGCTCTATTCTAATGTAAAGGTGTTGTTGGGTACTAAGTTTGTATATGTTTTTAAGCTTGACTCTTCTTATATTTCTATGTTTATGAAAGATTTCCCTTACTCCCACTTCCCTTTCTATACTTAGCTCTTGTTGATGTTTATTTTACTTCTGCAACCAAGGATGTGTGCATGTTACAATCTAGAGGCTTGTTTGGGTTGTCTTCAGGCTTCTCATTTGTCGTGTCACGTATAGGCCCTAGGCTAGGGTCGTGACAAGCTTAGTATTAGAGTACTAGGTTTTTAATGGTCCTCGAGTTCCAACAGACTGCATCAAGTAGAGTCTTCTTCATGGTTGTGAAGTGTACCATAACTATGAATGGGAGGCTGTGATGCATTTTTGGAAATATTTCACTTCTTCATGATCTATGTCATGCGATAGAGTTAGGTCCTCTAAGAATTATTTCTGATTCCTAACCATTACATTTCAGAAAATGTCTCAAGCTAAAAAAAATGGTGAGCGGGATAGTAACCATCTCTCACTTGAGGGTCAACTTCCTAACAGTGACATATCGAATGCGGAGGTTCGCAATGCTCTATGGCTATTGACCAAGGTTGTAACCGCTCAATTCAATCAACAAGTGGGTGTCCCCGAGACTTCAAAGGACAAGAGGAGGGAGAGAAAGGCTAAGAGTGCCCGAGTTGATGGCGCCTCATCTTCTACTAGTCTACCGGTTCCCAAGTACCAAAACAAAAGTATCCCTTTTGCCACTTTTCAAGGGTATGGTAAGAAGCATAAAAAATAGTGTTTGGTGGCACCGAAGGTTGCTTCAAGTGTGGTGGTATTGAGAATAAGATAAGGGATTATCCTGTGGCCTCCATAGAAAGAAGAAGGAGGGTTCAATTTGAAGGTGGCAATGGTAGGGTAAGTTTTCCAAAGTACCCAAAATATGGAAGGAATCATAATGTTAGGTGCTTAAGGTATTCAAATGTTTTCTATAGGTGTGACAAGATGAGCCACTAGACTATTGGTTGTCCATATGCTCAACGGAAGGGCAAAGGTATTGGTGTTCAAGCTTTTCCTATGTGTCTCAAGTGTGGGATGTATCATTCAGGGGATTGCTTAGCCAGTTCGAGTACTTGTTTCAGCTGTGGTGCAAAGGATCATAAGTTGAGGCATTATCCATGGATTACTAAAAATTATGAGGATGGTCATCGACGATCTCAACCATACCCCTCTACGGGTCAGTAGACCTATCATGGTGCTTCACCGGTATGTTAAAGGTTTTTGATTATGATGTATATGCTTTATTAGATCTGGGTGCCACTCTTTCTTTCGATCCTCTTTTTGTTGACAATAAGCTTCATATGTCTCCCAAAATGTTTTGTGAACCTTATGAAGTATCTACCCCCGTTGGTGAGTGTATTATTGCTAAAAGAGTCTATAAGGATTTCCCGTATCTTTAACGCATAAAGTATTATCTTATGATTTTGTTGAACTTGACATGGTGGATTTTGATATTATTCTTGGGATGGATTGATTACACACATATCATGCTTCCATTGATTATAGAATCCATAAAGTTAGATTCCAATTCCCTAATGAACCCATTCTTGAGTGGAAAAATTGAAATGTGGTGGTCAAGGGTAGATTCATTTCTTTTCTTAAAGATCAAAAATTGATTTCTAAGGGTTGTATTTACCATCTTATAAGGGTTAGGGATGTTGAGTCTAAAGTTCTTCCTATTGAGTCGGTTCTAGTGGTCAATGAGTTTCTCGATGTCTTTGTTGATGAGCTTCTCGGTGTTCCTCCCGTAAGGGAAATAGACTTTGGTATAGACCTCCTTCCTTATACATAACCCATTTCCATTCCCCCTTATCGTATGGCCCCGGTAGAGTTGAAAGAGTTGAAGGATCAATTAAGGGATTTGTCGGAGAAGGGTTTCATAAGGCCTAGCAAGTCACTTTGGGGTGCACTAGTGTTGTTTGTAAAGAACAAAGTTGGCTCCCTTAGAATGTGCATTGATTAACGACAACTTAATAGGGTCGCCATAAAGAACAAGTACACTCTACCAAGGATAGATGACCTTTTTGACCAACTACAAGGGACTAGTCACTTTTCTAAGATTTACCTTTGGTTCGGATACCTCCAAGTGAAGGTGAGGGAGTGTGATATTCCCAAGATGGCTTTTCGGACTAGGTATGGGCATTTTGAATTTGTGGTAATCTCTTTTGGCTTAACTAATGCACCGCTATATTTATGGACCTCATGAATAGGGTCTTTAAACCCTACCTTGATATGTTTGGGTCCTTTAACTAATGCACCGCTATATTTATGGACCTCATGAATAGGGTCTTTAAACCCTACCTTGATATGTTTGTGGTGGTCTTTATTGTGATAGATCGATTTATTCTCGGAGTGAGGAAGAACATGTGAATCACTGGAGAGTGGTGTTACAAATCTTGAGGGATGAGAGATTGTTTGCTAACTATGAAAAGTGTGATTTTTTGTTAAAAGTGGTTGCTTTTCTAGGGCATGTAGTGTTGGGTGATGGCATTAAAGTGGATCCTAAGAAGATGGAGGTGATAAGAAATTGGCCTAGGCCCTTGACTCCGATGGATATTAGGAGTTTCTTGGGTTACTATCAGAGGTCTATCAATGACTTTTCTTCCATTGCTTCCCCTATGACAAAGTACCCAAAAACAAGGCAAATTTTTTTTTGACCGATGAATGTGAAAAGTGTTTTCAAACTTTGAAGGAAAAGCTTATCTTCGCACCTGCTTTGGCTTTATCGAAAGGCAAGAAGGTTTCGTGATTTATTGTGATGCCTTAAGGATTGGTTTAGGGTTTGTTTTGATGCAAAATGGCAAGGTTATAGCATAGGCCTCTTGGTAACTTAAGGTGCATGAGCGAAATTATCCCACTCATGATCTTGAATTGGAGATTATGTGTTTTTGCTTTGAAAATTTGGCATCACTATTGGTATGAGGTTCATGTTGATATGTTTACTGGCTACAAGATTCTCTAATATTTGTTCACACAAAAAGATCTTAACTTGAGACAAAGAAGGTGGTTAGAACTCCTTAAGGATTATGACATGAGTGTGCACTATTAATCCGAAAGCTAATGTTGTGGCTGATACTCTAAGTAGAGTATCCATAGGTAGTCTAGCTCATATTGAGGTTGGTAACAAGGAGGTGGCTAGAGAAGTTCATCGGTTGGCTAGGTTGTGGGTTAGGTTGAAGGAAGTTGAAAATGGTGGTATAGTGATGGTTGATGGTTCCAAATATTCTTTTATTGAGGAAGTCAAGTCAAAACAAGACCTTGACCCTTTATTACTAGAGTTGAAGGCTTTGGTGAAGGATAGTAAAGTGGAGGTTTTCTCCCAAAGGGGAGATGGTGCCCTTAGGTACCAATGTAGGTTATGTTTGCCTAATGTTGATGACTTGAGGGAGTTGATTTTGAAGGAGGCCCATAATTCATCCTAATCTATTCACCCTGGTTCCACAAAAATGTATAGAGACTTGAGGGAGGTGTATTGGTGGGGTGGTATGAAGAGGAATATTGCCAAGTTTGTAACCGGTTGTCATAATTGTCAACAAGTGAAAGTCGAACATCAAAGGCCGAGTGGCCTAGCCCAAGACATAGAAATTCCAACTTGGAAGTGGGAAGATATCAACATGGATTTTGTGGTTGGGTTGCCCAAGACTAGGGAACAATTTGTTTCTGTTTGGGTTATTATGGATAGACTGACAAAGTCGGCTCACTTTCTAATAGTCAAAACGACTTATGGTACCAAAGATTATGCATAGTTGTATATTCATGAGTTGGTTAGATTGTATAGGGTACCCATGTCTATCATTTCGGATCGTGGTTCTCAATTCACTTCTCATTTTTGGAGATCCTTCCAAAAGGGTCTTAGTACCAAGGTCAAGCTTAGCACGAATATTCATCCTTAAATGGGTGGTCAAGCCGAAAGTACTATCCAAACTCTTGAGGATATCCTTAGGACTTGTGTTTTGGAGTTCAATGGTAGTTAGGATGAACATCTTCCACTTATTGACTTTGTTACTATAATAGTTACCACTCTAGTAGTGGCATTGGCTCCCTTTGAAACTTTATATGGTAGGCATTGTAGATCCCCGTTGGGTGGTTTGATATGGCGGAGGTGGCTTTCATAGGCCCAAATTTAGTTTTGGAAGCATTGGAGAAGGTGAGGTTGATAAGGGAGAGATTGAAGACGTCCCAAAGTAGACAAAAGTCCTACTCTGATGTGAGGAGAAGAGATCTTTAGTTTAAGGTTGGTGATTGGGTTTACTTAAAAGTCTCACCCATGAAGGGTGTGATCCAATTTGGTAAGAAAGGGAAATTAAGCCCAAGGTTTGTGGGTCCTTATAGAATTTTGAGGAGAGTTGGTAAGGTTGCACATGAATTGGAGTTGCCTATGGAGATTAATATGGTTCATCCAGTCTTCCATGTGTCTATGTTGAGGAGATGTGTTGGTGACCCAAGTGCTAAAGTGCCCTTAGAGGCTATGGGTATTGTGGAGGACAATTTGACCTATAAAGAGGTCTCGATTGAAATACTGATAGGCAAGTGAAGAGGTTGAGAAAAAAAGATGTAGCATCCGTCAAGGTCCTTTGGAGGAATCAACAAGTTGAAAGTGTCACATGGGAAGCCGAGGCGGATATGAAAAAGTGATACCCATATCTCTCCCACTCTACTCAAGACGAAGGTAATAACTTAAGTCTCATCTATGAATTCAAGTCTTAAGTTTCAACCCTCATGTCATTTTGCATGCATTCATGTTTATGGTAACAAGTTCATGGTGATTTTTGACATTCATATTGAGACTTTTTGAAAATGATATTGAAGTATTTGTTGCATTCATATGAGGCTGAAATCTACATAATTACTTCTCTTATGCATATTGCTTTGACATTCGAGGATGAATGTTTCTTTGACATTCGGGGATGAATGTTTCTTTGACATTCGGGGACGAATGTTCCCAAGGGGGTGATATTGAGACACCTCTCATGTGCTTTTGAATGCCCCATAATTGTAATTTCCGTATATCTCAAAATTTGTGCATGATTTCAGAAATCTGACTTCATATTCTTGATCAGGGGAAAAATTGAGTGGGAAATGGGTATAATCTAGAATTTAGAAGACTCGTAGCAAAAAATAATTTTTGCTAATTTTTTGATTTCTAGTGTTTGTCCATGCCCCGGCTGCGATGCGCCTGGGGCACAGACTAGTGCATCTGGTGATCTATGTCTTGTCCGCATCACGGACTAGTGTAATATTTTCTCCAATTTTCTTATTTAGTCCAAGAGCATTGGGGTAATAGCCTAATGCCCATTTAAAAAATCTTCCTTACTTAACCATATTTCAACTCTATAACTCACACAATCCTCTCTAAAACCTCTCCAAAACTTTATCAAATCTTTCATTCTAATTAAAGATTTCAAGCTTAATTTTGGATCTCAAGAACCCATCTCAAGCTTCAAGTTTCCCTCAACTCAATCTCCAAGAAAATTCAAGGTTTAAGGTATGTGGATCTTCATCCATGGGTCCTTCCACCCATGGAGTCTAATCTTCTCTTTTTATGAAAATTGCATCATTTCAAGTTGTATTACTTATGGGTATCTTTTATTATGAAATATGAATATAAATATATTGCGGTTTTATCAAGTATTGATTGATTATGCATGAATATCTATTTCAAGTTTATTCCATGAATTGATTTTGTGTGTTGAGACTATGCATGAGTTGAGCAATGAAACAATGAACTATTATGAGATTTGTGATGAATTTCAAGACACCCTAAATGAGGGTTTTAATACAATATTGGTTGGTTTATACTAAATGGATTTTACTCTCCTTGTTATACTCTTGAGTTGCATTATTTTAGACAAATATCATGAACCCACCATGTGTTTGATGAAATTACGTGACAATAATTCTCAAGTTGTTCATGAACTATTACATGATTTACAAGTCAAGTGACTTCATGATGACTAAGGGCTTTCGATCATGTATTCAATTCATGAAATGTATCCATGATTTTACAAGTAACAAGTTGAGCCTTACTTTCAAGATTCTTACCTATTGTGAGTCATTTCATGTTAAAGCAAGGGTTCATGTATGATTATTATCTACTCTCATATTCAAGTTAGTCTCACTAGTAAAGGTCAAGAATGTTTAAGAGCTACTCATGTCATGTTATCAAGTTTCTTACCAGATATTAAAGTTATGATTATTTCAAGTATTCCTTGGGATTAGACTTAGTAGCGATTGAGGCTTAAGATGGGGGCTCGACTCAAGGGGTCCTCTTATAAAGTCTTTAAGCGTGTTTTGCTTAGCTGAAAAAGTAGCTTTTAAAAAGTACTTTAGAAGCATTTTTTAAAGTGCTGAAATTTATTTGAAAAATAAGCAGTTATTAGTTTGGATAAAAGTGTTGTAGCTGAAAAAAAAGTTATTTATGTGTTTGGCATATAAGTGCTGTTAAACAATTTTTAAATTAAAAATGCCTTAAAACCCCTTCAAGCTGTTAAAATCATAAAAACTGATTATTTTAGGATTTTTCTGTCTAAAAAAATTAAAATAAAGTAAAATCAATTTATATTTTGATTCAATATTCAATATAAACTTATTATTTAAGTAAAGTTTATATATACACATTTTATTTTTAATTTTTAAAATATATAATTTGGATAGATCACATGAAAAATTTAAGATACCTCTTTTTTTCATAATCGAACTCCAAACATGATTGAGATATTCAATAGCCAAAATATACCAACTATTCCAATTTTCTTTTGCCCTCTCAAGAAACTTCCAATATTTAACCAACCGATCATGCTTATTCTTTCTAATGACATGCACGTCGCTTCTTATTTCACATAAAAAATTTAATATTTTTAAATTTCATTCATGAATAATTATATTTATTTATCATTAACGTATTTCTCTTACTATCATAAATTATTTATTAAAAAACTAGTGAAAGAAGGACAATATATATAAATAAACATACATTCATATTCTAATATTAGAAGGTTTGATACAAATGGAAGTGTTTAAATAAATAAGGATATTTTTGAGAATATGGAAAAATATTTAGGGTAAATAGGTAATTTTTTTGGTCAAACTATAACAACTTTTAAGCTAAAAAATAAAAAGTTGGGTGAGTGCTACTGTTACACCAAAAATTGACGACTCTTTTCGAAAATCAGATTCGATGCCCAATTGATTTAAGCACGAATTAGATTCTCAAAAATTGAAAGAAAAACAGAGTCGCCACCTAATTTTAAGGATAATTAGGAAACCAAAGATAAACTTTAAAACCTAACCGAGAAAGTCTTAAAATTTCAGAGAAAATGGGTAAGGGTTCAACTTCCACTTTAAGAAGAAATTAATCACTCAAAATGGTCACTAACATGCGGTCGACCGACGATTAGATAATTTGACTAACTTTTGAAAGATTTGACTCAATTTGAAAACATTGACTATATTTGACTGAACTTGAAATATTGACTTAACTTTACTAAAATTGACTGATTTTGAAAGAGTTCATTGATATTAAAAGAGTTGACTGATTTTGAAAGAGTTGACTAGATTTAAAAAGTTGACTAGATTTGAAAATGTTGATTAAAATTGATAGATTTTAACTAGACTTAAGAGATTGATTAAATTTTGAAAGATACTGGCTAAGTTTGAAATTGAAAGGGAATTGACCAAACTTGATTACTATTTTGAAAGGGGTTTTCAATAATGTTCACTTTTGCAAAAATAATTTAAACGCTAAGAAAACCATTAAAATGGAGATTAGCATAAATGAAGACATGTTGGGGAAATTAATTAGATTGAAATCATCGACAGTAATAATCAATGTTAGCATCCACATAAATACAAACACATAAAATAAAATAAAATAAAATAAAGGGGAGAGTTGGAGATTTTTGGGCCTTTAACCCATTTGAATTTCTACTGCAACTCTTTTGGGTTGACCCATTTATGTGATATATACACTGTCACGACCCAACCTATGGGCCGTGACTGGCACCCGTTAGGGGCACCCAGACAATACTACCAAACCAAACCCAAATTATAACCATCTTATATTTTACAGAAATTTCGACAGAGTTTCCTGTGTTTTACTGACTACCCACCTGAAATAGAAAAGTTTAGCGAACCAACAGACAAATCACAAATATAGATGTGTATATACGTGGGCCGACAAGGTCACCGCTGTGGTCCTGCTGCCTAATAAACATAGCATAAATACAGAATGTTCAAACAAGTGGCTAGGTCT
>DF365357.1:3357-29758 GCA_000787875.1 Solanum virginianum
AATCAATCAAGTATGCATATTAGAGACTTTACACTCTCGAAATCTGTAATTTGAAGTCTTCAAATTCTCTTCTTCTTAAAGTTGAAATTTCAAATACACCGTGTTTTTAAGTCAAATTCTTTAAAGTTGTCGAGTTTGAAAGTTAAAGTCTTAAAGCCTTGACCTTTAAATTTACCTTTCTTAAGGCAAAAATAAGTCATTGTCTCTTTGCATTATGCGGATTCCCTCAAATTGCCTTTCTTGGGGAAAACTGCAAAGACGAGTATCTATCCCATTAAATCACAAGAATCTCTCTAAATTGTCATGCCTTAAGGTGGACAAGATTTGTCCCTTTGCACCTTAAGCTGGCCTTTTTGCGAGTTTATCCTTAAAAGGATCTCTAAATTTTCTTGCCTTAAGGTGGACAAAATATGTCACTTTGCACCTTAAGCTGACCTTTTCACGGGCTTATCCTTAAAAGGATCTCTAAATTTTCATACCTTAAGGTGGACAAAATTTGTCCCTTCGCACATTACGTTGGCCTTCTCATGGGCTTATCCTTAAAAAGATCTCTAAAATTTCATGCCTTAGGTGGACAAAATTTGTCCCTTCGCACTTTAAGCTGGCCTTTTCGTGGGCTTATCCTAAAAAAGGAGCTCCAAATTTTCATGTCTTAAGGTGGACAAAAATTGTTTCTTTGCATCTTAAGATGGCCTCTTGACAAGTATTTGAAATATTGTAAAGCCACGTGTTGAGGATCCCTTATGTTTAAACATTTGGAACAAAATAAAGCGTCGAATTGATGGTCCCTTATGTTTAAACATTGGGAACGGTGTAAAGCCTCACATTGAGGGTCCCTTATGTTTAAACATTGGGGACTTTGTTATGCCTCGAATTGATGGTCTCTTATGTTTAAACATTGAGAACTTTGTAAAGTCTCACATTGGGGGTCCCTTATGTTTAAACATTGGAACTTTGTAAAGCCTCGAATTGTTGGCCCCTTATGTTTAAACATTTCGAGCATTGTAAAGCCTCGAATTGGTTATTCCATATGTTTAAACATTTGGGAATATTGTAAAGCCTCGAATTGATGATCCCAAGATGGGACATAGAACGCATCCCTTCACATCTCGAGATCAAATTCTTGTGTTATAGAATCCGCAAAGCACAAATGTTGCTCCCTTTGACCTAAAAAAAAACAAAGGACGAACAAAAAAAAAAGAGAAGGACAAAGTCATACCTCATCAAAGATGTTTGGGGTTAGACTTCAATTTGATTGAAAAAATATGAAGAAGCACACCCCTATTTATAAGGTGTTGTTCCAGAAGAAAAAGAAAAAAAAAAAGAAGAAGGAAAGAATGCAAAAGAAAAAAAGGGAAAAATATTTTTAAAAAAGGAAAAGGCTCAAATATGTCATCAAACTTTAACAAAAAGTTCATTTATGTCATCCGTTAAAAGTTTGGCTCAAATATACCATTGTTGTTAAGGAAAAGGCTCATCTATGCCATTATTTTTTAACAATGATTTTGCAAAACCATCTTTTTACACATAACATATTTTAATTTGGCCACATCATTTAAAAAAAATTCTAAATAAAATTAAGAATTTTATTGCTTAACTTTTTTTAACCTTAATTTTTGTTGTTTTGAGAAGAAAATTAAAATAGACTTTTTGGTATTTGTGTGATTTTCACTAATTGGAGGTTTGAAGAGTGTAAGTTTAGATCGTTTGAGCTTTAATCTTTGGCAACAAATTTGATTGCGTAAAATTTGTATGTTATTGTATTGTTCTCATTGCTACATAAGTTTAATTGTTGTGAATTGTTTTTCTTAATTTTATTTAAAATTTGATTTTTTATTAAAAAAATGACATGACCTAATTAAAATTGGAGAGACTCGTTAATAATTAAAAGGACTACGTTGGCAGGGAACAGAAGTTTTTCAAAACTGGAGAGACTTGTTCTTAAGTTTTACGTAAAAGTTTTTTAACTTATTAATCTTCACTTCATTTTGCAATTTTGCTTCTCCTATTAAAATAAATTATTTATTTATTTTTACGTATTTAGTTTTTAAAAATTAAGAAATAATGTATTGTTTATATGCATCATTGTTTCAATTTATTTAATTTATTTAATTTATTTAGAATTTATTTTAATAAATGACGTGGTTAAAAAAAGAGAAAAAAAAAGGAAAAGAAGAAAGAAAGAAAGAAAAAAAGAAAGAACGAAAGAAAAAGGAAAGAAAAAAAAGGAGAAAAGAAAAGAAGGACGAAATTTTCTTTTTTTCAAATAAGGTAAAATTGAGAATAATTTGTTTTTCTACATTATATTATAATAATAAAATTATAATATTATGTCAATGCTTCTTTATAATATTATGATAAATGTTATTATAATAGTAAATTAACATTTCAAGTCTAGTCTTTAAATGATAAAATATTCTGACAAGACTTGAAGCAAGTGGCATTTGTAATCATTTAAAATTTATATTTTTATAAATTTTAAAATAATTTTGAATTATATTAAATTCATGAATATATTAGTCCAAATAAATATTATGAATTAATATAAGTGGTGTTAATTATTTAAGTCCAATAAATACAGATTTAATTAAAACTCATGTTAATTATTTTGGACTACAATAAAAGAGTCCAAATTAGTAAGCCCAATATTATTTCATCCAAGAGGCCCATCATGATGTCACGTGTCAAATGATGTGGCGCGCCAAGTCAAATAAAAAAATCAATAGAGTCATGTCATGTGTCAAAGTGACAAGTTCATTTCATTAAGACTCAATATGTCATGTCACTTAAATTTAATTAGCTGAAGGAAAAAATTTCCTATTATAATTCCTCTATTCTACAACTATAAATAGGGGTCTTCATAATTCAAAGAAAAAAATAGAATTCTAACAAAAATCTAGAGAGAGCTTGTGGATCAAACGCGACAAATTTCTCTACAAAGTTCAAGAATTCAAACATTCAAGTTCAAGAATTCAAACATTTAAATTCAAGAATAAGCTTAAAAGCTCTTGAACTCAAGAACAATCTTAAAAGCTTTTGAACTCAAGAACAAATTCAAGCTTCAAGATCAAGATCAAGAACAAAATCATTCAAGATCAAGTTCAAGAAACAAGTTTCAGATTCAAGATCAAGTTCAAGAGCCCTTGAATTTATACTTGAAAAGGCAAATCAGAGGATTCATAGAGATTGTAACACTCACATATTGAAATCAAATACCAAAAATTGTTGCAATATTTTCGTTCTTGATTATTATTTTCTCGACGCGAATTTTATCATCTATAGTATGATATTTTTAGGATACTGCTTATGACTTGGTAATGTTTATGATCTTTTATTAATAACATTTTTTTGGTTATTTTGTGAATGCTTATATCTTTTTGAATCTTTTGGTGTTTTTTTTTTTTTGGATAAAGGATGGTACAAGTTATGTTCTTCTATTAGAAGAATGCATTCTGGATGATTTGTATGTTGGTAAGTATTTGGTATTTCATGGATGGTAAGTATTTAGTATTTGATTAGGTCCATTTGATGCTTGTTGGTGTAAATTTTAGTATAGGTCATATATTATTGATCATGTCGGATTTGATATCATCAACTTGTTCTAAAAAGTCTCACCTTTGGAGGCTAAAAATGGGTTTAGAAATTCTATCATGTCGGATTTGATATCATTACTTAATCATAATGTGCACCATTTTGTATATGACTTTTTTTATATTTGTTTGTAAAAATTTGAGTTTAGTATGTTTTTAACTTTTTGTTGAAATGCATCATAGGAAAATGTGTGAATTTCAAGATGGAAAAATAAGCACCAATTACGATGGGCACAATCAGGAATGCAAAAAAAAAATCAATTTAATATATTTTTATGATATAAAATTATTATTTGTATATCTTTCTTAGTACAATTGTTTGATATGTTGGTATTGCTTTGTAAAACAATATCATAGATATAAAACAATATCATAGATATAATACTTTGTAATTTAATTTTTTTTACGAATGAAATTTTTTCAACATTGGTGATTTTTTCAAATTTCTTGTTATGAATTCACATGGGTGGGGATTCATCACTAACTTTATACTGCAGTACCATCTGAAAAATTGGTGTGTCCATGCCGATTCGTGAAGCAATAGTGTCAATCAAACCTTGAAATCCATTAGTAGGATAAAAAATAACCCCTTTCAATCTTGTAATCAAAGTATCTACATGTGTTATTTGTTACGGTTATCATTTTTTTGGGCAGAAAAATACATAATAATACCAATTATAGTACATATTAATACCAAGCAACACAAACTAACTAAACTTGTTCAAATAAATACAAACAATTCTATCAAAAACAACCATGTCATCATATCACGCCCCAGGAGGGTATCATAGACGTAACCGGCACCCAGAGACTATTGCTAGCCCCCGAGTGAACCACTTGGCCTCATCATCACATCAACTCGACAGCGGAAGAGTGGTACTCACATAAAAAGGGTATCATATACATAAATGTACATATATATAGGTATAGCTCAAAAAACTCATGGTTTCCAATGTATAGATTAGGAATACATAAATACTCGACAATCATCTAATCAGTGTCTATGAAGCCTCTATCTCTACAGTCTAGGAAGGTACCATGATAGGGCATGGCTACCATAACTCAAAGGAAACAAAAGTCATAGTAAAAGAAAAGGGCTCCTCCGAAGGTAAGGATGGATCACCATCTCTGGAACTTAAGAACTCTGAACTTCAAAGATGCTTCTGTTGAAGTCCTCTATCACCAGTATCTGCATCATAAAACGATTTAGCATCGAGTGGCATCAGTACGTGGAATGTATGGTATGTAAAATGGCTGAATAAAAATAATATAGGCAGAATAACATGAAAATAACATCAGCTCAACTCAAGAGGCTCAACTCAGTAAAACCATGCAAGTTTAAAGTAAATTATGCTCTCTAGAATATGCATTAAAAAAATAATAACTCTGTCAGAAATCTCATGCTCAATCAATGTTGCTTGGGAGTTTCTCTTAACCGACATCTATCTAAATCCCACCACCTTTAAGTTAGGTAGTGCACAATGAATCATCACAGTTGTTACGTCCGCCTTTAACTTGCCACGGAAAAAGGCGATCAACCTTTGTCTCTCTATCTCTCGGATCCAAAGAGAATGTCTAACTTTTGGGACAAGAGTTGCCAGAACATGTTGCACGACTATCCTACGCTGGCACACGTAGTTCTGGGTGTTCCTCAATCACCCAACTCGGTGCTCGATAATATTCCCAAGACTAAAACATGCACGACTCATCAATCAACTCATCAATCAAATTAATCCTCTCTCAACCACCATCATCATCATCATCTTACATCAATAAATATAATTTGAAAACTTATTCACGTCATCATCGATTATTCACTCAAAACGTCATTTAAATTCAATGCTTAATTTCATGAAAACTTGTCAAAAAAAATCAAATATTTTCTTTTAAAAGCTCATGCTTCACAAATCTTTACATATCCTCAAAATTCTTTCTCAAATTAATCTTTATGCTAAAAACTCATTTTTCATGCAAACTCAATAAAATATGCTCAAGAAAACATTTCTATTCAATGTGCAAAATAACCATCAAACTCAATTTGAATGATGCTCAAGGAAAGGAATGAGATAGAATTATCAATTAGAGTTCATGGGAATGATAACATGAATATACACCCAAATCAAATACTATATTAAGCATCACCATCAATACATCTATGTATGTACAAAGAACTCAACAGATCAATGGATATTTCAAGGATTCAACTCAAGAAAACTTTATTTGAATTCAATTTCAAAAATTGAACATGTGCAGCGTGTGGATGAACTCAATCCAACACTATGGGTAGCCTTACATACCTGGGATGAAGAACAATACGAATCCTTACAAGAATTTGCCCCATGTCCTCAAGATCTCAAGTTTCTCTTTTGTTCCTCTCTAAAAAGTCTCACCTTTGGAGGCTAAAAATGGGTTTAGAAATTCTTATTCTGAGGAAAACAAGCCTTATATTTGTTTATGGGACTTGAGAGGTGTTGAAAAATGTCCATAATATCCTTCCCGTAATAAAAGAAGAAAACCTCACCCAAAAATATCATGTCCGCGTTGCGCCTGGGGCATGAACATGTGTATTTTTCGTGAAAATTTTCTGAACAAGTTATTTCCCAAAAAATAAAACTGAAAAACTTCTAAGTGTAAGTTCGTACCCTGGCATGTCGCGCCTTAGGCGAACACTTACACTGGTTCAAGTAAAATTACGAAAAATTATCTTTTGATTCGGTTGCTCTAAAATTCGATCGAGACCATTTTCCCACTCAATTTTTCATGTTGATCGCAAATCCAGTCTCAAATTTTTCATTGGAGCTTGGGAAGACGCGTTATGCGCACGATTCCATTCTAGGGGTATTTCGATAATTTCACAGGGTGTTACACATCAACAATTCACCAAAAATCCAATCACCATTTTTTGTTCTTACAAATACTAAATACTATCAACAATTTTACTAACATTATTAACAAACATTAATAATAACAAATGCTATTACCACCATCACACCAACGGAAAAGAAAAACATAAAACATAATAATACCAAATAACAAAAATAATATCAAATATAATACATAATAATACCAAATAACACAAACTAACAAAACTTGTTCAAATAAATACCAAATAACACTAAAAAAACTCTATCAAAAGCAATCAGTTATGCCATCAACAATTCACCAAAAATCAAGTTACCATTTTTTGTTCTTACAAGTACTAAATGATAAAATTGTTAACAATTATTAATAATAATTATTATTATTATTAACACCAACACAATTTTAAAAAATGCGTTTTTAGCAATTTTATATTAAAATAATCAAATAAATTCGAAATAAATTATTTGTAATATTATTTTCTTACGCACAAAAACTGTCACTGACATTAACTCCTTATTTCAATGCACATTTAATCAACATTTAGTGTTTCATTTCTTTTTCTTGGGTATTTTTTCAATTGTTTATTTCTTGTATACATTTACTGATTTTTTGATACTTGATTTAAATGTTCATTAAACCTCATTCCCCATATTAATCAATGCAGTGTTTTTTTTTTTTTTTGGTTCCATTTTTTAAAATGTTTGAATTTGGTAGAAGAAACTTCTTTCTTTTTTTCTACTTTCCAAGAGCATTAAATGGATTTAAGAAAGGAGAGAGATTAGGAGTAAATTAATTAGATTCTACAAACCGCAATAATTAACCCATTTTCTTTTTTGGTGTTAATTAATGTGACAGATTTTCTAAAAAAATCGATTTAAATCGTCCTTTTTAATTAATTTGTTTTCCTATGTATGTATAGTTTTGTTTTAAAAAAATATTGACGTATGAGTGTAATTAAAGTTTATTGATATATTCAGGTAATTAGGGTCTTAAATGAATAAAGTTTATTGATATATTCAGGTAATTTAGGGTCTTAAATGAATAGGGATATTTTTGGAGAAAAAACCATCCTATACAAAATAATAGAAAATACTACGTTAAAATGACACAAAAAAATTTTTACAAAGAAATGTCAAACCTTATTTACAAAAATGTACAAGTCACACTAAAAGATTGAAAAAAATATATATATCAAATAAGGTGTAGTCACGAAAATAGGTCTAATCAATGCATCCTAGGTGCATTAAATGCATGTCTTTCACCTATTAAATGTACAATAAAGAAAAAGATATTTATATATCAAAAGGTAAAAAAAAAAATTAGTACAAAAGCAAGTAATGTTTCTCGTTCCCACATTAAATATATTCTTGGGATTTGGAAAAATCAATAATATTCATTCAAACAAATCGGATGGATGATGTGATTTGGAAAAATATTTTCTCTTTCTTCATTTACACCTAGTAATGATTATAGAAAAAAATTTGGACAATATATTGTTTCAAAGTAAATACTAACCAATTGAGCGCAAAATATACATTGTACTATCCAAAAAAAGGCACCAAAAAAATAGGAGATAAATTCTCTTTTTTGTATTTATTGTTCATTTATTGCTCAAAGAATGTTGATTGAAAAAATATTCTCCATTTTGATTTAGCTTAGTTTTGATAGAGGTTTTTTCTATGGAGTATGTCTCTATTTTGGTTCAACATGAGGAAAAATG
Source organism: Solanum virginianum (assembly GCA_000787875.1). NCBI lineage: Eukaryota > Viridiplantae > Streptophyta > Magnoliopsida > Solanales > Solanaceae > Solanum > Solanum virginianum. The sequence continues at coordinate 11,530 of DF365357.1, forward strand.
GAATGCTACAGGTTAGTTCAACTTGTGTATTATATTTTTAACGTATTAAAGGGAAAAATAATGATTTTGTCATTTTGTTAGTATAAAATGTTTTATTTTTTTATAATAAATATTTGCATTAAGTAAAAAATGGTATTTTTGTTGGTTAATGACTGTTATTTTGGTTGTAATTGTTCATGAAAAAAAATTGTAGGATGATGTGAAGATGGCAAGATGGAGAAAAGATATATCCAAGAAGATAAAAATAGAGATAATAATTAGGATGAGTTGGTTGAAAAATTGGTCAAACCAAAATTTACCGTGAAAAAAAATTTATGTTTGTAGTTGACAATAAAATTGTTTGAGTTGGTTTAATCTTATGTCATAAAGTTGTGTTTGATTTAGCTAATAAAGGTAGTGAAAATGTTGGTAGACTTATCTTTTTCATTTTTTGGTAATATGTGTACGTCCACAAAAATAAAGGTTGCTACATCGATTACCAAATTGAAGGAATTATATTTTGGTTGAATCATTGTTGAAAAATAGGATGGAATAAAAAGTGAAAATGTCAGGCATTGAAAAAGTAGTCAGTGGTTTATGAAACCAATTGTTCGACCAAAATTTTGACCAAGAAAGAAGCAAACTGTTGTTAATGGATTGACTTGTAGGGTTACTGATTTTTGTTGTATCTTGAATTCGTTTGAAACATTGTTAAAAAGAAATGTTTCGTTTAGACCAACTCAATGAAGACCTTTGAACCAATTTCGTAGCGTAAAATTCATTAATATTAGTTTAAATATGAACGAAGCTTGTGCCATAAATGGTCAAAATTGATAAAATAATCTGTTAAGTAAAAGAAGAAGTAGTATTTTCGAATGGAGACAATAAAGCAAAAAAAGAAAAAATTTGAGCAAAGGAAAAAAAATTCCATTTTAACAAAAACTTAATAAGTACAAAGACATAGGAAAGATCTATTGCACATTTAAAGATCAAATATGACATTGTTTTAATTCTTAAAAACCACTAAGTAAAGTTCATAAAATTAGCAAATAATAGCACCAAGATTCTTAAGAAATACATATAATTTCTTTCCTAGTTACATATACTGTCTGAGGTGGTCAAACAAAGACATAAAGAATTATCTAAATCTTCCGCTTAGGTAGCAACTTCGAAGGACCAACATGATCACCAACTGCAATGTATTCCTTTATCTCCGTTGGAGCCGAAAGTCGACGATCAACCTTAGCAGTAGCTTCGCTCTCACTGACAGCTCCTTCCTCTAAAGACCAAGAATTTAACAGGTTCAAACATATTTAGATAGTTAAGCATTTCCCCACATTATACCAACAATTGTGCATGGTTATACCAAGAAAATACAAACTTTAAACCACCATTGGTTCATAGACCAACATTAGACCAACACTGATACATGAGATAGTTTTTAATATTATAGCTAATAATTGCCAAATAAATTTTAAATAATTACATGTATAACAACTTAATAGTTTTTACCAACATGGCATTACCAAAAAATTGAAAATACCAAAAAAAAAAAATTAATCTAGAATAAATTAATACCATGAACTAACCAATTTCGTAAAATTGGAACATGGTTAATACAAAAAATTCTAACATGACACCAACATTACTACATATGTTATACCAATAACACCAAACCATCAACTAGTACATGAAATATACCATCAATACTATATGCAATAATAGCCAAACAAATTTCAAATAATTAAATGTATTAACAAGTTAATAGCTTGAACTAACCAATTCAATAACATTATTAACACAATGCAACAATGCATGTATGTCCCATTCAAGACCAATGAAAATACTACTTTAAATATTGAAAAAATGATGTTCAAGCCCAGGAGAAAGGATAACCACTCAAGTTACTAAAGGTAAAACAAATATTTTCCGAACAATTATATCAACATTGGTGCATAGGTTATACTAAAATGTCTACCCTTCAACACCAATGAAAATACTACTTTGAATATTTGTAAAATATGTTACAACCAAAATAAAAAACAACTGTGGACAAGAACAAAATAACAAAAATATAAACTTGAGAGAAATAAATACACAAAAACTTAAAAATGTAGAACAATTTACTAGCATAAGATAAATAAAAAAAAAGAAAAAAATATAGCGCAACAAGAAAAAACCCAAAAAAAATGCCACTACTCTTAAACACCAAGTAAATACTACTTGTTAAAAAACTAAGATATTTACATTGTTCTTTATTTGGTGATCCTTTAGCCAGACTAATTACAAATATCAAAACAAAGATAGTAACATATCATTAAACCAATAAACAAATACAAATTATTTCGAAAAAAAAAACACAAAAAGGCAGAACAACTTACTTAAACAACATGCAAAAATTGAATAAAATCTTGCTGAAAATATATTAAAAAAAATAATAATAATAATAAAATATTTAGATTACATATTTTTGTGTTTGTCTTCACCTTTTTCCCCTTGCCTTCTGATCTTTCGCACGTTGGCGATTAGCGAGTTTAGAAGATGCAATAACTTGGGGCTTCAAAAAACAAATGAAAATTTATACGTATTTCCTAAGTAGTAACAGTTAAAATTATAAATAAAAAATATCAAATCTATCAAAAAAGTAAAATTTTACCTTGCACTTCACATTCACGGATTTTGAAGGTTGATTCAAACGACTCCTCTTTAAAATGGGAATTTCATCTTTAAATCGGGTCGGCGTTCAAACAGGAACTTCTTCGAACGGGAGTTTTTTCATCAACCATGGGAGAAAACACTAATGAAACCCTCAATATAACGAACTAAAGAAACTCTAATGCAAATAAATCAACTGTGTTTAACAAAAAAGACAAGAAACACAAAAAAAAGGATCATAGATGAAGAAGAGAGAAACAATTGAGAGAGGAATATAGATAGTTTTCTTGCATTGGAATTTCAAGTAAAATTAAAAATTAATTTTTTGAACAAAATTTGAAATAGCCGACTTAAGGAACGAAAAAAAGAGTGTGGTCTTATCTTGTCAAAGTCAGATATGTCATATTATTACACTTTAGAAGACCAAAAAAGTGTACTTTTCTACACTTCATCCGTCATTTTTCAAAATAAAAAAAGCCTAAATAACAATACAAAAATATAAATAATAAAACATAAAATATACCAATATTATAAATATAATACCTATTATGTAAATATTTTATCAAGTTGACATGACCTATAATATTGTGCCCCATTATATATATTATAGCAATTTTTTCCCCTAATTTTAATGATATTGAAATATGGGCCAAGCCATATTTAAAATGTCAAAATGATAAATTATGGCAAATTTAGAAACCCCTTTATGTATTTGACCTACAAACAATAATTTCAATAGTAACTTTTTTTTCCTTGTTATTTAACCTAAAAAAGCAATCTTAAGAATACAACTACTTTTAGGAGACTTAATTTTCTACTGTTGCAACAAATCTTGGAATAAAATTAGTTTTAGAAGACGTCTATCTCAAATAACCTACTTGTATTTTTATTTTTTTTCATTAGAAATCATATTCATACTCAATAATTAAATGATAATGAAAGAAAAATAGATAAAAGATGATTTTGTCTAAAGAAAAACCTTTTAATGAAGAGCAAAAAATTTAAAAAATATTTTGAAGGATTTTCAAACTTTTAATATAGTATTGATATACCTTCACAGAAGTCGGAGATTACTTTTTCAATTATTTTCAAGTTTTCACAAAATAATGCTCTCTGGTTAATAATTATGAGAAACTGACTAAAATGGTCATTAATATAGGGATAATACTTTATTTAAATTTCTAATATATTTCACTTGATTGACATGGTCCTTAGTGTATAATAAAAGTTTACTCATTTTGATCCTTTCCACTAAACCTAATCAATTTTATCCCCGAAAAAGTGAGATTTGATTGTAGATCCCACGAGCTTACAAAATTCACCATTTTTGCCTTCTTTATTAGCTCCAAAGAAAAACTTCATGAAATATAATATCATTGTCTCTACTTTTTTTAAACAAAATTTTCTATTTTGTCTTTGCTTAAGACATAGTGGCACAATATTTAGGAACAAAAAATAGTAAATTTTGTTAGAAAAATAGAGAAAATTGTATTAAATTTTATGTTATTTCTTTGGAGCTAAGAAAACAACAATGGTTGATTTTGTAAGCCCATTGGGGTCTACAACTAAATTTCTCACTTTTGGGAGATAAAATCTATTAAGTGTAGAATAAAAGATCAAAATAAATACCTTTTTTATACACTAAGGACTATTTCAATCAACTGACATATATATTACAGACCAAAATAAAGCATTACCCATACACATTAAGGACCATTTTCGTCATTTTCTCTAATAATTACACTACCAGCAGATTAGAGAGCAAAAGGTGCAAGATATAATTACACTACCATGGTACGAAACAAAATGCCTCCAGAAGAGAGCAAAAAGGGAGAAAAGGAAATTCAAAAAAAAAAAAAAAGCGCTCATCTATCTATTGATGCCACATTCCTAATAGTTTAGACCTAAAGAGAAACTTGGCAAATGAGGCCTCTCCAAAAATATTAAAGGTAAGGTTAACTACAGATGCAAGCAGCAATCCTCCCCTACAAAGTCAGGTATGAAATAGTAGAAAAAGTTAACAATAGATAAATAAACATCTCTGAGACTAACTCATGATGTGCAGCAGAAATGCTAAATGAATCAGGCCAAAAAAAAAAAAATCCACAGAAACAATAACAAAGAAACATCGGTTATCTGTTGTTGGATTACTTCCTCGATTTCTTCTTGGAAGATTTGGATGAAGCCTTTGATTGCACAGTGCCTGCATTTTGAGAGGCTCCTTTTGGATTAGCTGGCTGGTTTGATTTCGTATCGCTACTGCTCGCCACCTCTTTAGCCACTGCACCTTGAGAACCTCTAATTTGAGCTGCTCTCTTATCCTTTCTCTTTGGCCTGTAACTAGACCTCTCCCTCTTAGGAAGCCACCTCTCTGGATCAGGGGGAGGTCCTGGATTAGCTGGGTCAAAGCCCTTTGGATATTTTGGCTTTCTCTTCCTCTTTTTCTTCGCCTTATCCTTACTCTTCGCTTCGTATGTTTCTGCGGCACCAGCAGTCAAACCTTTCTCGGCATGCTTGGCACCAGAAGTTTTCTCCAAACTGTCGACATCTATTGCTTTCAAACCAGGTAGTGGTTTTAACTTCTTCTCATAAGCTTCTGCTTTCTCAATGTCACCATGGGCTGCAGTCTGGATTAATCCAACTAAAGCCTCAATACTTCCATGGCTTTTCACTAGCTGCTCATAAAGACGTGCTGCCTCCTCTTCCCTTCCATGCCTGAGCTTGAAAGCAGCAGCCTCCTGCATGATGGTATTGAGTTTATTGTCTTCAGTCATGGCATTTGACCACCACTTGATTGCGGAATCAAAAACAGCATCGGCACCATCAGTATCTCCAGCCCGTTCCTTGAGAGAGACAATGGTGGCAACAGTTGCAGGCTTGTGCTGAATATCAGGTATTTTCGCCAAGGAATCGGCTGCAATATGCGGATGGCCAGCAGCTGCAGCAACCTGAGCCCTTGCAAGCAGGATAACATTGGACCTGTCAGGAAACTTATCTGCATACTGTCCAAGTATTTCTTCAGCTTTTGCAGCCTTGTTCTCTCTCACATGTACAGCAGCTTGAAGAAGTACAGGCATCAAGCTACCAGGGAACATCCCAGGTAGAGCGCCAACAAGTTCTCTAGCCTGTAATGATCCAATGACAAAAATAAATATTGGAAAGAGACTCTGGAATAAACAGTAGAAGTTGGATGTCTATTCATGGATCCCCTTGTTTCTAATGCATCAAATGTTCACAAAAGAACCATAGCAAACAGATGAAAATCTTACAGATAATATACCTGATCCATCTTATTAGAATGAAGTAGCAGCAGCACCCTATTGGCATATATTGCTTCCCTTTGCTTCTGTGAGAGCTTCAAGTCCAGTCCACGAGCAAGCTGGAACTTCTCTGATCCATCACTTTTCTCTATTAGCTTATCAAGTTTCCTTAGGCCATCAGAGACATCTTTAGGACCCTTTAAAGCAATGAGATTATTTATTGCCACTGCAAGTGAAGACTCGTCAGCCAAATTTCTTTTGACAAGATCAGTATAAGACGCAACAGCCTCTTGGGGGTTCCCTAGAATCTGGAGAGAGAGAAAAAAGCAATTTGCATAATTGCAACTTATCAAAGCAAAAGAAGACTACTCAAACTCATGTCATAAGATAATTTACCTGTTGTACATATGCAATTTGAACAGCTATAGGTGCCAATTCAATTTCAACATCATCATCAGCTAAATTCTCTTCCATTAGTGTTTCCTGACCAATTCTGTAATTCCACTATCCACAATAAGATATTGATTGTTCTTTTACATTTTCATTTCATTCATGCAAAAACTGAAAGTTTCACAGAAAATTGCAAAGAAGTGGAAGATTTACCACATTCCATTTGAGATTTCTAAAGTGCATAAACTTTAAAAAGACAAAGGAAGAGAAAATTTCATTTTATGATTGTTCCAAATGAATAGATCAGAATGCAGTTTGTCCATTGTGACATCTCATAAAAAGATATTCCAGTTTGCCCTACGATCTCTGGCAGCAAAAAATAAACTGCATTCAATTGTACAAGATATAAAGTGTAAATCATCCTACAAAACACAATGTATAATTTACAGTGTCATATAAACATGCCCCCCAGTTAAGAAACAACCCCACCCAAACCAATGTGAAGACATTAAGACTTGAAAGGAAAGGCAAGTAACAATGCAAAGATACAGAAGCATTATTTGAATGATCCTGAAAATTGGAATAGCCAAAAAAAAACTTCCTTCTTGTATAAAGAATTGTAAACTCTATTTACATAGGACAAATAAGAAGATATAGAAGCATTGCAGACATTTTAACCCCCAACATACAAACACCTCTGACTGTAATGGCACATCTTTTCAATTAGACTAGTTCTAAGTTGTCAGCCTATCATTGCTAAAGGGTTAACAAACCAAGAAAAAGTTGAACCAAATAAGAAAATAAAAGATTCATCGTGACAAGAATATACCAATAGCTAGAGTAAGTACATCTTGATGTCAACGTAAACCCTCCAAAATAACTTCCAACCAGAGGAAATATCTGATGCTTCTTTACTAGTCATAGATTGTGCATCAAGTGTTAAGAAACTGGATAAAAGTCATACAAATAAAACAAGTTGGGACTAACTGTATCTAATTCATTCATGATGTTGTGAAGAGTTTATTAGAGGCAAACTTGCCTTCGAGCTGACAATAACAGTTGTTCTGCATCTTTGTACTTCTCCCTTTCAATTAAAGAGCAGGCAGTGTTATAAGCCAATTCAAAACTGCTAGTTGCTTTAACTCTCAGTGAATCCAAGGTTCCCTGCACTTCAGAAGACCTTCCAGCAGAAACCATACCAGCAACAAGATTAATCTCCAAGGAATCTATAGTAGACTTCGGGAGCTTTTGATAAATATCAACAGATGCCCCAATCTTTCCTAAACGATACAAAATCTGAGATTCCAACAGCATTGACTCGGTACTTCCTTCTTGTCCCTTCAAGGACTCTAAGGCTGCCTCCAATTTATTTTGCCGATATAAACAATATCCCTTTTCAAAGATAGCATGACAATGAAAAAGGGGAAATGTTAATGACAAACAAATTCCAGAATACAAGAGAAAGGAACTTTTTTTTCTTTTCACCAAGTAGAGGAGATACATGGTAAACATAAGGCAAATATATGAAATAATTTGCATAAGATGGGTACTGGAACGACCCAAAGCTAACTTGGCACTGAAAAGAAGCTGATAAAATGGTTAACTATTCCCTGCAGGAAAGATCAGGGACTGCTGACTGTTTTTATATTTCCTATTAGACCTCCTACCTCTTAGTTGGAATTGCCCGTGGAAGGAAGCCGTAAGGATGTTTCAGTTATAATCATATCATTCAGGTACACAATACGAGGCTAACAGATAGAAAAAAATCGCTTCCTCACATCCTGGGAAATTGAGCTTTGGTAAGTATCCTAACTAGCTTAACAACATACGTTGTACCTTCTTCTCTTTCACCTCTTCTCTTTTATCAAAGATTGATAGTAACGTGCCATGAGGGGCTTCCCAAATATCATCCTAGATTTGGAGTTGATTGGCCTTCTACTACAAGGAGCACACTAGACCTGATCAAGGGTGGAGGAGCTCTCCCAAGCCTCAAGAATTGACAGATTTTTAATCTCCCCCAGAATGGAGTGAAATCTTCAAAGCCATTAAGCAGCATGCCATGCCCATGGTGTTCTCAGATCATAAGCCAATTCTGGAAAGTGGGGATCGGGTAGCATCACCCTCATATTTTAAATTTGAGAACATGTAGTTACAATCTGATGGTTTCATAAATATGCTGAAAGATCGGTGGAACTCTTATACAGTTATGGGCACCATAGATTTTATGTTCCCACAAAAGCTAAGGAACCTGCAAGACATTACAAGATGGAATTGAGAAGGTTTTGGCAAAATTGAAACTCAAAGGAGCAAAGGTTTAGTAGAGCCGGAGAGACTTAGAGCAGACTGCAGAACATAAAACTCACACCATGATCAGAAACTGAAGTCTCTGAGCCTGAAATTAGAATTGAAGCAGATGCTGGAGACAAAAACTCCAGATGCCCATGTTTGAAGGAGGGTGATAAGAACACAAAATTCTTTTAGAGAATGGCTAACTCACAAAAAAGAAGCAACACCATTGATAAATTGAAACTAGGGAGAGGATAACTGATGACGAGGGGTTGATCAAGGAAGGTATTCTGGATTACTACAAGAAACTGTACATAGACAGAAACATGGAGACCCTCAAGTGCACTTTGATGCCCTGAAGTCCTGTGCCTAGGGGTGTTCAAGGGATGGTTTGGGTCAGTTATTGGTCAAACCAAAACCATTTTAATCGGCTATTCAAATATCAAAACCAAATCAAACCAACTACTATTGTTTTTTGAAAATGTAAAACCAAACCAAGCTAAACCCAAATAAAAATCAATTTATTTAATCGTCGCTTTAGTTAATTGGTTTGGTCTATCAAAAACAGTCTCTCTACCTTTAAGATAGTGGTAAGGTCTGCGTACACTTTACCCTCCTCGGACCCCACGTTGTGGAATTATCGTGGGATGTTGTTGTCGTGAACACCCCTACTTGTGCCCCAGACAAAGGCCCGACCCAGACCCTGTTGGGTTCATCATGGCCTCCTACTCTTGCAATGCTTCTTTCATTGTTCTCATCCCAAAGAAGAAGGGAATTGTGGAGCTTAGAGATTTTAAACTCATCAGCTTTATAGGGAGTGGTTACAGTTCTAGCTGAAAGATTGACAAGAGTGGTGAGCAAATTGGTTTCTGGACAGAAAAGTGCTTTCATGAAAAATAGGCAAGTCACTGACGCCTCCATGATTGCCAAGGTTCTTGATTGGAAACTCAAAGCTGGAGATACTGGCCTTCTATGCAAGCTGGACATAGAAAAAGGCCCTCGACCAATTAAATTGGGCTCATTTAATTGATATATTGAAGAAAATGGCATTTGGAAGCAGATCTATAAGGTGGATATATTTTTGTATTTCATCTGAAATGGAGGCTTGCCTTGGAGTATTGTGTGATAAGAAGATACTACCTAAACTCAAAGGTAAGTCTACAGAATGGTGGTTAGACCGTCTCTGATATATGGGGTGGAGTGTTAGCTGGCCAAAACCTCACATGTTTAGAAGATGCATGTTGTGAAGATGAGGAAGTTGAGAAGATTGTGTGGACATACTAGGAGTGACAAGATTAGGAATGAGGTTATTCAGGAGAAGGTGGGAATGACCTTTGTGGTAGGCAAGATGAAAGAAGCGAGAATGAGATAGTTTGGGCATGTGCATAAGAGGTGTGTCAATGCCCCAGTTAGGAAGATCGAAAGGTTGGACTTAGGGGTCACGAGGAGGGACAGGGGTAGACCGAAAAAATATTGGGGAGAGATGATTAGACAGGATACGGCGCAACTTTATATCACCGGGACATGACCTTAGATAGAAAGAAGTGAAAATCGTGTATTAGGGTAGAGAGTTACTAGGGATAGAATGTTGTCTGCCTTGTGATGGTTTTTAGGTTTGTCATGAGATTAGTTAAGCATTTATGGTTGTATTGATACTGCTCTTCGATTATTCTACTACTTCTATTGTTTTTTCTTTTTAGAATGGATATTGCTCTTCGTTTAGCCGTTACTCTATATCTATTGTTTTCTTCTTCTATTTGGAGTAGATACATCTAAGCCGAGGGTCTTTCAAAAATAACCACTCTATCTTCCTGAGGAAGTGGTAAGGTCTGCGTACACTCTACCTTCCCCAGACTCTACTTTGAGGGATTTCACTAGATATGTTTTTTCAACTATAAAATTCATAATATTCCTGTGGTTTTGGGGAAGGGGGTTGGGTTTCTCAAAGTGGTCGCCAGGAGACCTTCTCTCCCCTTTTTTGTTTATTCCAGCAATGGAAAGGGAGCTAACTCAAATGCTAGAAAAGGATAGAGAGCTCCAATGGATTCAAGGGTTTCGGGTTGGCAGGAATCCCTCCACCACAATCATTGTTTCTCATTTGCTCTACGTAGATGATACTTTGATCTTTTGTGGAGCAGACTGTCCACAGTCTCAACATCTCTCTAATGGTCTTTGAGTCTATCTTTGGTCAACATATCAATATGCTCAAAAACAATAGTTATCCAGTAAATGACGTCTCCAACTTAGAAGAGTCAGCGGGCATACTCAGCTGCAATATGGCCTCTCTCCCTACTGCCTACGTGGCATTACGAACAGATGCTAAACTCAAATCAGTAAAGATAAGGAATGGAGTTACTGAAAGAATGGAGAAAAGGCTTGCAACATGGCAGAGTCAGTGCCAGTCTCTAGGTGGTAGACTCACCGTAATCACCGGTGTCCTTGATAGCATCCCCATTTACATTATGTCTCTATTTCATTATTTCATATGACAAGTTCAGCCATAAAATACAGATAGACAGCCTCAAAAGAAGGTTCCTATGGGAAGGAAACAGTCAATTTCACGAATCCTCTCTGGTAAATGGCCAAGTGTGACTCTTCCTAAGTCCCAGGGAGGCTTGGGGATCAATAATTTGAAGCTTCATATTACTAATGAAATGCCTACAGAGGTTTAGCCAACCTGAGGCAGGTTATTGGAAGGACATTATTGTTGCCAAATATGACGCACAAAACCACTGGTATCCCAAGAGATGCAGTGAAACCACATGGATTTTATGTCTGGAAACACATTAGTAGCCTAAAGATGAATTCTCTCAAAAGGTTGACTTCAAAGCTGGCAATGGACTCAATATGGCTTGAGAACACTACAATGAAGGTCTCTTTTGCAAGACTTTCAGATAACTAGCAACAAAGATGCAACTAGAGTCCAGTTTTCAGAAGAAACCTACAGGATTGGGAAATCAATGATTTACTCATCCTCCTTGGGCTTTGGAAGAACACAATTTGGACACTACCTCCCAAGTTAGGATCCTATTGGGAAACTCTAAGAAGAGAGTGTACACTATGAAGAATGTTAAAAACAAGGATGCTCTCAGAATTGGAATTCTTGAAGCTTGCCTTGGAAATATGTTTGGAGGACTAGACAGCCCTTTAAAATTAGTTGCTTCACCTGGACAACACTCCATAGGAAATGCCCGACACAAGACAATCTCAGAAAGAGAGGGATCATCCTAGTCAACAGATGCTTCTTGGTAAAGCGTCAACCACCTCTTTCTGCATTGCTAAGTAACAGCTAAAATTTGGCATCTATTTTCTCTGTGCTTGGACTCTAATGGGTCATGCCTCACTCCATCAGAGATGCCTATGGAAGTTGGATACTCTGGAGAGTTGATGAAACCATCAAAAGGATCAGGAGAATGATCGCAGCAACAATTTTTTTGTGTATTTAGAAGAAAAGGAATAGCAGATGCATTGATGGAATTTCAACTCCTACAAGTACTCTAAATGCGAGATGTCTAGTTAGTATGTTTCGTTGGCATTTTCACCCCCACCCCCCCGTACAGAGTGTTGAGAAATTTTTGGATTTTATTAGCTCCTTGACCCTGAGTCCTGACTTAGCAGTGGTCTGGGGTTATATTTTGACTGATTTTTTTACAGGTTTTTGCTTAGTTTTTAGCTTCATATTATACCCTGAAGCCAACAGTTAGATGCTTTGTAAATCTGCACGCTCTTGATGCCTCGTTAATACAATTTATTTACTTCACCAAAAGAATAGAGTAGTGCTTTGGTGATTTTGAGTACTAAAGACGTATACTCCCTCCGTCTCAAATTATCTTTACCTGTTAGTATGTCCCAAGAAAAATGACATTTTTCTATACATAGACTAATAACTTTGAACTTCCAGTTTTACCCTTAATAAGACCATGTATAGCCACAAATATCTATGGCTTGTCTTAGACCACAAGTTTCAAAATTGTTTCTTTCTTCAACTCTGTGTGCAATAAAAAATCACATAAATTGGGACATAGGGAGTAATATTGTAGAAGTGTTGGTTGGGGCAAGTGACACGGAAAATGTTGTAATGTACAATGACTTCAGCCCAATAATTGGGAAGTCAATTTTCCACCCTCAATAGAAAGTATTTTCTCAGGTAACAAACACCACAAGTAACTTCTTCAGTGGAAAATTTATGTCATACCAAACTCGCCTTAGCACCATTTTCCAATTCAAATGTCAAAGCAAAACCAAAATCTCTAGATATATATGTGTGCATAATTCCTGTTTTTCCAGTCACCTTTAAATTATATATATAGTACAATGGGCATTACCTTAAAGAAGCTAAGGTCAACAGAAGCCTTTTTGCTAGAGTCATTAATAGCAACCAATGCTTCTTCTATAGAATCTGCTTTCACTAATGCCACCACTTTACACCGTATTGCGTCCTCATCACCAGGGACAGCCGCAAGAACTTCAAATAAAGATCATCAAATGCTTTTTTGGATTGATACACTGCAATATTACATACAGATGAAATTATAACTTAAAAGGAACTAACTTTGATCAGAAACTTTGACGGCTTGCTCATACTCCGATCGTTGGATCTCCAACTTAGAAACTTTGACGGCTTGCTCATACTCCGATCGTTGGATGTGGCGATTGAGCGAAGTGAAGAGATCTTCAATTGATACAGCAGGGGTTGCTGGTGCCTTTGCTTTCTCTTTGGGCTTAGGAGCCATATCTGAAGCAATTTCCCAGATCCTCTCCTTGGTTATTGAGGATGAAGAAAACTAAACAACATAACACGTTGAAAAGAAGATTACATGAAGTACTGGAAATTAAAGAAGAAATAGTGAGGCAATAACAACTCTTCACTCTCAAACCTCTTTAGACAAACCATTAGAACAGAAGCCATAGCTCAAACCTCTTTAGACAAACCATTAGAACAGAAGCCATAGCATATTCTATCAAATGGTGGTAAAAAAAATTCATTTGGTAGCCAGATGAATAACAGACCTTACACCTATGACACTCAGACAACTTATCTCTAACCATGTAAAGCGCTAAATGCAAGAACAACTAACACAGAGAGTCGACAGTTCTTAAAAGAAGACAGATGGAGGGGACAGGACCAGGGAACTCAACTTGAATAGTAGAAGAATACATTGGTTACTGAACTCTTTACAAAGTAACTCCATAGTAACAAACACATACAAACAGTGAATTCAAAATCCTTTAAATTAATACCCAACCCGATCAAAGGTTTAAGCCATCTTTCATTTTGTTTATAAGAAAGACAGAAGAAAACAGAGTGCAGGAGATATTATTGTATAGTATTTTAAAAAGTTCAAAAATGACTTTACACTCAAAATAACATAGCAAATTCAAACAGGGATCTAAAGATAGTACACTAATAATTATTAGGATGCATAAGAGCTATGATATAAGCTTTCATTCATGCAAGCTTAGCTCTTTGGAGAATGATAAAGAGCAGCCCCAAAAGGTAAGCTATTTCTCACTTAAACAGGCCCTCGATTGGCATTGAGAACCAATGAGTTTGTTGGTTGATAAACCACACTAACAGCTTTTAAACTCACACAGAATTCTGATTACAGAATAGGCAAGCAGAGATGACATTTCAGCCACAAATACAGGACTTCCGTAATACAGAAGATAAAAACTTTAGAACCGATAATACTGAACACAACATTTTTAGATCACATTCTTGATATAGAAGAATACGTGAGTTGCATCTCGAGCTATGTGTGTCAAAAGAGGGCAATGAGAAAGAAATCAACAGCCATATAACATGGATCTCAAAGTCGAGTAAGGATAACATATTAAGTAACTAGGAGCATATATTCCATACAAATTATTGAATTCAACTATGTAAAAGGTCAAAAAAAAAAAATCTAACCATCATAAAACAAAATAGAAACAAGCAGCAACTGATTGAAATACACCCAAAAAATGATCCAATGCTGAAAAAATTAAATAGAAGCTAAACTAGGCTAATCTACATCACAAAATACAAAACTTAAAGCACACAAGCTGACTTCATTGAATTGAAATCGAAACAAGGAAATAAAGTGCTGAAAAGGGAAAGGATGAAAGGAAATTACCTGGTTCTGCAAATCGAAGGAATCGAGGGGCTAGGGTTCGTTGTTGATGGTGCGTTTGGTTGAGAGAAAGAGGAGCGTGTTTTAGTGTTGTTGCGCGTCTGAGAGAGTGAAAGATGGAAAGCAATATTGGTGGGTTAGGCGCGTGTGTATGCTGGGTGTGACAATATTGGGAGAATAATGGTTATTTTGGGAAGGAAAAAGACTCATAAATATTCCTAATTTATTTATTGAAAAAAATTCATAAATATTTCTTTTCCAAAAAAGGTTCATAAATATCCCTCTTTCACCTTTGGATATTGTCACGACCTAAATTTTTGGCGTGATGTCATTTGCTCAATCTCACCCGAACAAGTCAGACTGAACTAAAAAGGATAATAAAATATTTCGCGGAAGAAAATCAACTAGAGTAAAAGACTTAAGGTAAGAATTTTCATAACTTAAAACCACCCAATCTCCTGGAAGAGCCTCGGAAAATCAAGAAAAAATATTAGTCACTACTTGGGCTCACAACCTACAAAAAAATGTAGAAGCAAGGGGTGAGTACCAAAATACCACGTGGTACCTCGCAAGTAAACCAACTAAACAAAGAAGTCCAATAGAATACACAAATTCCTTTCATTCCATCCTACTATCGTAACTACAACCTGCATAGAAAATCAGTCAGGCCAGCAAGATACAATGTACAATAGATCATTATCCCACGTTCAAGTCATAGGGAACATTTTACGGTATAAAAAATACCTGTTGTTTCATCAAATGTTCATTAAAGTAATATGAAATCGATATATAGATGCGGCGTGCACCACGATCCTGATGCGGCATCCACTACGTCCCTCGATATATAGTATCTTTTCTTTCTTTTTTTTCACTAGCCGAAACCATTTCCCTTCGGGTTTTCATTTTTTTTCTTGGATCATCCAGTAACCACATAACAAATGCACAATTATCATGTTTATGAAAATGAAATGTGCAAGATGCTCATATAATTCATACATTCCAAATCAATAATGAGTAGCTCAATACCATGAACTTTGCAATATCCTCAATTTTTCAATGAATCAAACCCTTGTTCCTTCACCTACACTTCAACATGTTAGACTAACTCACTTATCAATTATTAACCTTATTCTCTGGCCAACAACACATAATATCCTTCCTCATGCTCTATGCCAAAACTTTAAGCGGAGTACTTCTTTAGATCCTTCAACAGTCAAAAGTAACTAAATTTATGGCCCAACCAATTAAACTCATCTTTATAAAATAACTTATTATAATAAATTAACAAGAGCAACTTACTAAAATTGTCAAAGCTCTACACCGTAAAATACTTTTCTTCCCTTAAAAACTCTCACAACCTCTCAAGAAAATATGCCAATATATATGTATTCTCGTATGTCTCTCTCTTTCTGTTGCTTAAGAATTTGCAGGGTGTTCTCTTTATATAGAGGAAGAAATGGCTCCTTAAGGAGCCAAAGGCCACAAATAATAATTTAGCGGGGTTCTTCACAATCAATAAAAAAATGTAGTGGAGCAATTCATTCTTAAAGCAGCACTTTGCTCCTGAATGGAGCACTATCAATAAAAAAAGAATTAACAAGTGACATTTTGCTCCTAAATGGAGCACTTACCAAAAAGATAAAAAAAAAATAACGGGCCCTTACAGATATAAAAATATCCCTAAGGTTTATTTTTTGATTCAAACATATCCCTCAACTTAATAAAAATAGTCTAGTTAATTTTAATTCTTTAGAAAGTCATATGACATGCTCTAATTGGTCATATGCATTCACAATAATTTAAATCGGAACCGATTTCGTTGGAACCCCAGCCATATAACATGGATCTCAAAGTCGAGTAAGGATAACATATTAAGTAACTAGGAGCATATATTCCATAACCCTTAAAGTTTTGAAACTTGTTCTACCAGAACCAGGTCTACTGATTTTTTAAGGGGGTTCTGGCCCGGTCCCCTAGTTACCGGGTCAAATCGGACCGGTACCGAAATCAGAACCGTACCAATTTTTTTTAAGTTCAGTTATATATATATTATTATATAGAAAAGTCAATGAGAGGACGATCAATGGCAATTTAGTAATATTTAGCTAATGTAAAGGCAAATTATAAATATCTATGATAAAATATCTTACCCTAAATTTTATTCTAAAACTAAACAACACAATTAAGGTAATTCTAGAGTGCCTATAAGATCACTTTATTACCATACAACACACAAATTATTTTTAATTCTAGAAGTATCTACACTATTCCTCTTGTCTTCCTTTTACATTTTTAAATATAGACTATTTTCTCCACACTAAAATAATAGTGGTAGCAATTTTAATTGGTAGAAATTTAATTTAGTATTTGTTTTA
The DNA here is from genome assembly GCA_000787875.1 of Solanum virginianum. Classification (NCBI taxonomy): domain Eukaryota; kingdom Viridiplantae; phylum Streptophyta; class Magnoliopsida; order Solanales; family Solanaceae; genus Solanum; species Solanum virginianum. The sequence continues at coordinate 28,588 of DF365357.1, forward strand.
AAAAAATTGTCCTAAGGTTTCTCTTAAATCTCTTTAATTTTTTTAATTTAATGGTTGAGTTCGTGGATGTTATTTCATACGTAACCTACTTTTTTTGGCATGATTTTTATTTTCTTTTAGGTTTTTAAATACTATGTTTCCTTTCTTTCATTTTCTCAAGTGGGTGATTCAACTTTAGGTATGCTTTTATCTTAGTAGTAATATTAAAAAGTTAAATGGATAATTATTTGATCAAAATAACAAGGACAATGAAGAAATAGCTAACAAGATAGAGGAAAAGTGGTAGAGTTTCTAAAGGTTATATATGAAATGTAGTTGTGAGATTGGGGGAAGATAATGATGAATAAAATGTTATAGTCTAGGTTATTTGGACTCTCCAGAAATGTTACAACATACGTGTTAAATTTTTCAAAAATATATTATTTTTAGAGGATTTGGCACGCTTTTCGTGGCATTTTAAAAAGTATGAGCAACATATTATGATATTAATTTCATTTGATCTAAAATTCTTTTTTGATTTTGAAAAATAGCTCTTCATCTTAGGTTAATGTCCACTCTAACTGCTTCAACTTATACTTCTTCTTTTTCCTCTATTTTTTACTCCTTTTACTTTCACTCTGTTGCTGATTCTCTATGCAAAATTTATGTTTCTCTAATTTTCAAATTGATTGTTCTTCGATGTAGCTTGGTGAGCTTTCTTTCATTTATCTGTGTGATGGTTATGATATATTTTTTATTAATTTTTTTCTCCTTAAATAAATATTTAATTATGTTTTATATTGAGATATTCGAAATGGTACGAGAAAATGTTTAATTTTTTTTTTGTGTTAATAATTTTGTATAAATATTTTCATCTCATTGATTTGAAATATATTGTTTGTTGTTTGTATGTCATTTATTATTTTTCCTTATCATTTGATGTATCTTGAACATTGTATGTGTGAAGAACTAGATTAGGAGCTATGAAATTGGTTATGTTATTACATGTGAGTGCTTTGCCATTTTTTACTTAGATTTTTTTTTAAAAAAGTAGATTTACAATAGATTAAACTAATCACAGTTGATTCACATTAAATTTTATTTTATTTCTTCTTTAATTTCTATTCATAATTTTTCTAGATGTTTCTGATACTGATAGAGAAGCTAACAATATAGTTACCATATTATTGCT
>DF365356.1:14531-28659 GCA_000787875.1 Solanum virginianum
ATAGGATAAAGCGATCGCTGTCAAGAAATAGAACCTAACCAAGGTTAGGGTCGAACCCACAAGGAATACGTAAACTCAAGTTAAATTCACCAATAAGCAATATGAGTAGTTAACCAACTCAATTCACCAAAGTGGGGGTTTTGTAATAATAAATAAGTAAGTAAATGAAACTATCACAAGAGACAATGAATAATAGAGAGGATCTAGGTTATTGTGTTCCCCATGATTCCCCGACTTACTATCATCAGATAACCCAATTCTTATCTAGTGTATAACATGCAGGACGATAATTTAAGCTCGCCAAGCCCTTTGGTCAAAGGTGAGAGGTGAATTTCACTATGCAGCTTGGCCCATCTCTATAGTGTACAATACTAATCATTACGTATAAGTTCTAATAAAACCTCCCCTTGGCCCAGTTTAGTTGATTAGATGAGAACACAACAATCGAATCCTGTTAATCAATCTCTTTTCCTATTAATTACTATATTGGTCCAGTCATTAACACTAGGCGAGTTCTAATGTTGGCAACCACTACAAAAGATACAAAATGAAGAGAATTGATTAATATATGCATATGTGCAATCCAAGAATTGTAAATTAACCGAGTTTATTTTCTTAGTTCTTCATAGTTCCCACAACCCTAGTTGTGGATTTAGCTACTCATGTTATGTGTAGATGAAGAAATTATGAATTGAGAAAACATAATTAAACACTAACACAATAGATTTAAGAACAAGAAATCCAGTATCAACAAGAATCACAACTTTTAAGATCAAATATTGATTAAACATTTACATAATAGAATTTAGCCCAAGAAAATCAAAGATCAATGAGAAACACAAGATTGAAGATCAAATTTAATCACAAGTGTTTCTCATAATTTTTCACTCTCAAGTATTAAGTTCTCCAAGTACAAACACTAAAAACACTCAATAATGACATCCTCTCTTGAAAAATAACCTAAAAGACCTATTTATAGTAATTACAATTACGTCCTAAATAAATTAGAAAAACAAGTTGGCAAACTCCACCAAAGTTCTCTATGACTCATAATGTATTCTACGGCTCGTAGTCGGGGTTTCATAGTTAGCTACTGGGATTTTGAACTTATCTTCTATGACACAACTTCACTACTCGTAAACAGATCTATGACTCGTATGACATACTTATAGGGTTTAACTTTAAATAATCATTCCTCACTGGAAATCCTAATAAAACCTATTCATACGACTCGTAGAATGCGCTACAACTTGTACGCATATCTCGTACAGTTGATCTTTAAAATCATCCATCATTGGAATTTATCCTGGGAGGTACTCCTCTAAGACTCATAGAATACTCTACAATCCGTAGCAAGTCTCATAAATCATAAAAAACCAGAACTTCTATAGTTTTACCATAACTCATGGCTAACCTGTAATCGTGCTAATCTAAACACAAAAACTCTTCAAACCCACAAATATTGCATTGAGAACACACAAAATCTTATGATTTAAGCATAAAAAATATTGTATTTTGACAAATCATCAACACCCTCAACTTAAAATTGTTGCTTGCCCTTAAGCGATAACTCAATATATATACACAATACAATAACACATAGACCTCAACTTAATGGCATGTATCACATACAATTCAGACTCATATACCCACAATAACTTTTTAAAACTAGATCAGATAGCTATGTAGCAAACCAAAGCATACTGGTGCATGGGACAACAAACTATGACAAGCAATAAATTATCAACAATTAACGATTACTGAACAAGTCAAATGCTAACAATGCAATGCATGTTCCCTCACAGAAAGAATTCTCATATTTGACAGTCAATGATGATTTCATGTTTAAACACAGTACTGCACAAAATCGCTCACTCTTACAAAAGATATTCATGCATAATGACTAATACTATAGGATTGCCCCTATACACATGACTTAGACTTTCAACTAACTGAACTAGGATAACTTTAGGACTTTCTAGGCTTTTAGGGTCAAGGCCTTTGGTATGATATTTAAGGAAAATAGTGACTAAAGACCTTCCTTGAAATTGCATTTTTCTACACTTTTGCTCTACTAACTCTGTCATTTTCACCTTATTCCCCTTTTTTCCCTTATTCAAGCTTTTATGGGTGATTTCTTCTCATTTTTTAGCTTTTTGACTTGTTTTAACACTACCATTTTGCTTTTTAGCTCAATCAAGGGCATCTTTTATTTTTCTTGCACCTGGTACATGATTTTTCTTCTTTTTCTCCTCATTCCTAACTTACTCCCTTATTTTTGTACTTTTACCCTTACACTAGCCACCCTTAACTTAGGCTTGTAACTTGTGTTGAGTTGCACAATATCTATCCTCCAAACCACAGCCACGTTTGGTAGCCACCCTAACTTAGGCTTTTTGCCTCAGTCAAGGTTCACAATGCTCAAGGAAAGTGCAGGGCCAATTTCAGTATTTTTCACTAGATATGGCTAGGTTAATTAGGTGTTTAGAAAGAATTGGTACATATACGACTAAAATATTTTGAATAAGGGATATATCATCATTTAGTTGGTTATTTTTAGCCTACAGTGGACTATTTAAGAACAAAGGCCTAAGATCCTCACTTGACCCAATTAATCTATAATCTAACTTAGAGTAACTGGGCATGTTCTGAATTAGCACAAAATACATGAACGTCGCAAAATAAGCTCACACTCTCATGGCACAACATACATTATTAGCAAAAAGCTCACAGATCATGCTTTCTATCTCAACTTACCCTTACTTATAAGAAAAGATATTGTCAAACACCTAAACATGCATGGTTACTATCTAAGTATTAATCAAAATTTTTGGTAGGTACCATTTTTCAAAACAAAACATAAAAGCATGTTATATACCATAAGGATTGTTATCAAATGCTACAAATATTATGTAAACATCCTAAATATGCCAGTTCAACAGAAATTAAATATCCATAGGAAAAAAGAAAATAGGCAAGAAAACCCTGAGATTAAAAATTTGGGTAGTTATGGACCATAACCTACTTAGACTTCACTGAGGCCCATAACTACCCACACCCCATTAAAAAAGATGTCAATTATCCCCAATGCATAAAATTAATCAAAAATAGAATGTAAGGGTTCAAAAACACATACATGGGTGCCTAAGTGCCAAGGTGTGCTAACTCTGGCCACCTTCCACCTATGGGGTGGTTTGCTCAATAATGGTACTCTATCTGGTGGGGCCAGCACCCCATATCTGCTCATCGCTAGAGCCTGTCTCATCACCTCATCACGTCTTGAATCCCTCAAGGCACAGTCAAGATTCTTATCCTCTGACCTCCTCGCATGTATATGTCAGTCCTCTGATCCTCATCAGTGCAAAGGACACTTCCCGAGGGAAGAATGGGTAGTCTCATCAGGAGCAAATAAGTCAAACATTAGCACTTAACAAATCATATCTGGTAGTGTGACTGGTGCCACCACTGATGCTGTCATATCAACCCTGAGTTATTATATCTCTGTCTGTATGGCTGATAAATCCGAAGGTCGATCCTCGGCTAATCTTTTTTGTACCTCTCCTCAAAGGCATTAATGCAGACAACTATGACAAAAATATGTTCCTGAATAGTAGTGACCACAAATTCCTATATCCGACCCTCTGAGCCAGAAATAGCCTGCTGGACCCATAGCATAATCTGCTAAAAACACTTAGTCAATTGTGCCTCAGCATGTGCTAACCTCTGCGCCATGGCCTGTATAGAAGTGGAAGACATAATGATCATGCCCATTGTAGTAGTCTGTAAAGTATTGGCCTCTAGTGTAGTAGCAACTATAGTAGGCCCCCTCTCTTCATCTATACCATGCTGCAAGGGCCTCGTTTTGTCTATCTCAGAACCCTCAACTGATGGCTATGGGGAAAACATCTCTGGCATAGGCAAAGGTTATGCTCGCCAGAGTGCCACCAAGTTCTCATCAGCCTTGATCAGGCTAGGCTCTTAAGTGTGTTAGGGCTCGATTAGGTAGTCCAGCTAGTGTAAGATCTCCACCCTAGACTCTAAATAGAGCATGTAGATCAAACACAAGAATGGGATAGAAGTGGCCCTCTTTAATTGGGCCTCATATATTAGCTTGGCAATGAGGTGGGTCCAATCTATATCATAGCTAACTAAGATACAGGTAACCAATACCGCGCGCTCTAGCATAAGAGAATTATCTGCAAGTGTTAGCCGAATGTGTTATCGAATAATAGCCCCTAAAAATTTGGCAGGGAAGTTGAGGTGAAGCCTCGATGATAGGATTCATATGGGTGGTGACCCAAGTAAGTTTCGGACCCTACTATAAAATATACTCAGCCACCCATCTTATCAATGGGGCTTAATTCTTGGGATCCTTTATATTAAGTAGGTTCATGGCCTACCCCAACCTGTAATTGAACTATGATATGGATTTAGGGGCATGGTATTCATGACCAAAAAGCATACTGCGGATAGTCTCCTCTAATATGTCTACACGTTGACCCTTTACTTATGTTTCTATTAGTGTTCACTGAGTGAGGGGTTTCTTCCACTTGGGAAGAGTGTGCTTGATGGTGGCTACATAAGATATGTAGAAATCCCACACATAGTTGGGGAGTACAGTCTAATTGACTCTATCAACCACTGAAGCCTGTATCATATCATCCTGTCCTTAAGATCGGGGACACGACTAAATTTGTCTGTAATAACTCTTGGCTACCCATAGATGGAACGGGTCACTTGCCCCATTCCTTTGGCTACATACCCTCTCTATAGATCTCATCCATACCCTCGATGGATCACCAGTTGGTGAGGGCATTCGGTGCTGATGAAGATGATGTTGCAACGGAAGAATCTTCCCCTGATATATCCTTAGAGCCCTCCTTAGAACTGGACTCCTCTCCAAATAGAGTCATCTGTGGCATGCTTCTCCCATCACTACCTCCCTTCTCGGATTAGGGAGGACTAACAATAGGGGCCTAAGTGTGCCTATCTCTAGTATCGGTCCTGGTTTGCGATACTAATGCCTCTGGGTCTGGCTGGACTATCAAGGATCTTTAGTGAACCACTCAGCGGAGTAGCCTGCTCATCATCTAAAAGCTCATCTTGATGTCTCCTCTTCATAGCCTCGATTTCTAATCATTTTCCCATTAGTGCCATATTACTTGAAATAACAATATATACACACCATGGTTAGCCTACAAATCGAGATTCTAAATACCAAAACAAATTGTCTGAGTTCAGTTGCAGAAGGGCTTTACGAAAGCACCTTTATGAGTCATAGTATACACTATGAGTCATAAAGAGCCTTTGTAAACTACTAGTTTTAAACAATTTTTGTTATTGGAAAATTTTGTGATACCGAGTGTGACTTGTAAAGTAGATTACGAGTTATAAACTGGGTTCATAGGAAAGTGCAGTGAGTAATTTAATTTAAGAAGGGATCCACGAGACCTATCTATGAGTCATAAAGTGATCTATGACTTGTAGAAGGTCACACATGATGGATACTCTGAAACATCATGTTTTTAGAATTTTACACGAGGCGTAATTATGAATTGTAGACTATTCTATGAGTCGTAAAAGCCACTCGTGGACAAGAAAGCTCAGTCACCTGAGTTTCTAAGTCCATCACATGGACCCTAAGATATATTTTCAACCAACTATATATCAGCATAGAAGCAAGAATACAAGTAACAACATGGTTTCAATTATACAACCTTATCCCCCTGTCATGACCCAAACCTAGGGCCTAGACATGACACGACGAATGGGTTATTCAGGATAACGCAAATAATCCTTGTAGTATATCATGTACACATCCTTGATTGTAGAAGCAAAATAAAACAATAACAATAGTTAATTATTCAAATGGGATGTAGGACTAAGGGAAGTCTTTCATAATCATAAAAACATAAGAAGAGTCAGGCTCATAAGCATATACAAACATATTATCCAATAACACCTCTACTTAAGAATATAGCAGGGGATAAGATACTTTTCGGGCTCACCCACATGATAATAAGTATCCAACATAAAGAAGAAGTCCCAACATAGCATGAATAAAATATATATTGTCCTCGGAGTTGAGGACTCACCAAAGTCTTCCTTTAAGAGCCAAACTAGCCACATGGAGGAGGATGATCGATAGGAGCTCCAGTCCCAACATGGTAATATTATGTAGGCATAGAGTATATGTTAGTACTTGGAATGTACTAAGTATGCAGGGTACAATGCAACAAAGACATAAACCATAATATTCAAAATGCATACATATAAGAAATGGATATAATCTCAATATGACATGTATAATCAATGCTTGTAATAAACCATGCATGTAAAATATTTTACCTGCATAATATATTATACATATGTGGGAGGAGACCTTAACTGACATTGACCAAGAGAGCTATAACTTGGAATCAGACGCATGGCACCCCCTCAACAAGTGATCAAGGTATAACACCCCATCATCGAAGTGTGATCTACTTGCAAAGGTAAGCCATATATGACCCCACGTGAGGGAAAAATATGTACTAGATAGATCCACTAGTAATGCCCATTTAGGGAAATAATATAATCCTATGGTGGCATATAGTTTAGAGATTAAAGACTTTATACAAGGACCCCTCTTATTGAGCCCCTATCTTAAGCCTCAATCAGTGCTAAGCCTAATCCCACGGAATACTTGAAATAATCATAACTTTAATCATAACATACATAATTTGCTAGAGACATGGTAGCTCACTTACATGGTTAACCACTACTAGTGAGCTTAACTTGAATATGAGGGAAAAATAGGATTCATGCTTGACCCCTTAACATGAAATAAATGGTTCACAAAAGGAAAAAATCTTGACATAGGGCTCAACTTATCACTTGTAAAATCATAGATACTTTCTCATGAATTTAATATATGTTTGGGAGCCCATAATTATCTTGAAACACTTGACTTACAAAATCATGCAATAGCTCATCAATGACTTAAGAATTCTTGTCATATAATTTTGTCAAACACGTGGTAGGTACATGGACACTTGCTCAAAATCATGCAATTTTGTCGGGTAATAACACAAGAGAGTAAAATCAACCATTTTAGAATCATGCAAGTCAACCAACCAATCATAGTAGTAAAAACCCTTAATTTTAGTATCTTGAAATCCATCTAAAAAGTTCATAATAATTCAAAGTTTCATAGCTCAAATCATTCATAGTCTCAATAGAGATAAATCAACTCATAGAATAAGCTTAAAATGGATATTCATGCATAATTAGTCAATACTTGATACAACCCAACATATTTCACATTTATAAAGCATAATAATAGATACCCATGAAGAATCAACCTTGAAATCCTGAAATTTTTATAAAAAGAGAGAGTTGGGCTCCATAGGTAAAACGACCCATGGATGAAGACCCGCTTACTTAAACATAGAATTTCTTGGAGTAAACTTGAATAAGACTTGAAGCTTGGATTGGGTCCTTGAATCCTAAGTTGTTCTTGAGATTTTTGAATTTGAATGGGGATTTTGAAAGTCTTTCGAAGGTTTTAGAGAGGGCTTTGTGAGTTCTAGAGTTGAAAAATGGCTAAGTATAGAGGATTTCACATTTAAATAGGCATATAGATCTTTTGATTGACTTCTTGTGAACGGTCTTAAGGGGTACATGCCACCTATGCTAGTGTCATCTATACAGTGCATGTTATCAAGATTCGATCCTATCTTATCTTAGGTATACTGATGACGATTATTGTATCTCTTAATTATTTTGAGATATGCTTGAGTGATATCAATTGCCTCTTATGCCTGGTTTTGTATTGCTTGAGGAAAAGCAAAGTCTTAAGTTGGGGGTGTTCATGAGTGGGAAATGGACACTCATCTATAACTCTTTTTCTTATGACTCTGTCTGAGTTTATGTTGATTAATCTAGAGAATGAGGCTAATTATACTTTACATTGTGCATATTTTAGGTATTTATGCTTGGCAAGGATTTTTGATGGAAAGAAAAGAAATTTTAACCAAAAATGGTGCAAAATGGAGCCATAAGTAAAGATTTATAACTCGCAGCAAATTGGTTTTCATGATGATATAGTCAAAGCTCGCGATTGTGGTCAACAAGAAGCTTATTCATCATGATTGTATAAGCATCTACCATGATCATGATGGCTTGGTCAATGTTAAACATAAAATTGCGGTCAATTGACTCACAATTGCCATGGCTTGGTTACTTTGACCTCATGATAGCAGTCAATGGCTTGCAAACACAATGTAGAGTTGGTCAATGAGGGGACAATTTTTGAAATTCATGATTATTTTGATCTTAGGACCTATATTAACGCACTTCTTAGCCATAATTGATCATCTATTGAATTATCCATCACAGAATATTGGACACACACCTTGAAGGATAAGTACTAGCTTGGCTTTTGGATTGGAGAGCAAGTTCACTATAATTCTCTTCCAAATTGAAGATTGAGAGCTTAGACTGTAATGTTTTTCATTTATTCTTTATTTTCCTAATTTATATTGATAGATTTGTAGGTGTAATTGATCTTTGATTTGAAATTTGTTGTTGGGTCTTTGATTTGAACCTTTGCTTTTGCATATAGTTGAGTATTATCTTACAAATTAAGTAGTTTCTCTCTTAATTACTTTAATTATGCTTAATTGATTAATGTTTCATGCTTTCCTTCAACTATAACTAATGATTTGAGTTTTGGAACTTGAATCTAGGTTTAGATATTCATTTATTGCATAATTTTGGGTAACCAAAGTAGAGGGTATGTATGATAGTGATTGGTTTATGTGAATGAAGTCCTTATTTGGGTTCAATAGACTGTGGTCTTAGATAGGTTTGCTAATTAATTGTATGAACTCCCTTACGATTCTCGTATGATTGGGGTGTGAGATATTTATCGGTTCATGTTAAGACGTTACTTTTGGTGTAGCAATTGTAACTACAATCAATCTTCCCTACCCATAGGGATTGTATGAAGCTATGTGAAATGGATCATTTGGTTTCTTATTAATTTCCCTTATCCCATATCCTTTGATCCCTTACTTGATATTTCCTTTCACCGGATCCACTGATTCCCAAATTGTCGTGTTTGTTACTAGGATTCAAACTAGTAACTTTTGATTCTTGATCCTTTCAATTGCCATCACATTGTTCCCTATGGGATCGATCCAAACTCTTTTGCAGGGTTTTATATTGCTAATGATCGTTGTATTCTTCAATTATTTTAGAGTATATTTAAGCGTTATCATTAAAATAGATTCAAACCTAACAATTTGATGATCCATAATTAAGGAAAATTCATGATAGGGTACTTAGTGGGGAAAATAGGAAGGTAACCTTAGATTTGAAGGGTGTTTTGAGGATTGAGGGCCGCATCTATGTTCCTTGAGTTGGGAATTGACAAGACTAATTCTTAAGGAGACCCACTATTCTAGATACTTCACTCACTCTAGTGCGACTAAGATGTATTGTAACCCACAATAGTATTATTGATTTCACATTTATAAAGCATAAAAGACTAATTCTTAAGGAGACCCACTATTCTAGATACTTCACTCACTCTAGTGCGACTAAGATGTATTGTAACCCACAATAGTATTATTGGTGGTATGGGATGAAGAGAGATGTTTTAGTGTTTGTATCTAGGTGCTTGAACTGTTAGTAGGTAATGTTTAAGCACCAGAGGCCAGGTGGTTTGAATCAGTGGCTACCCATTTTAAAGTAGAAATGGAAGGGAATAGCGATGGACGCTACATGAAATTTAACTTTTAATGACCAACTCTTAATTAAAGGATAAAAAACTGATCGTTAAAAGTGTATTTATAGCGACGTAATTTATTTCTGTTGTTAAAAGGCAATTTTTATTTTAATATTAATGAGGGGACAAAATTTGGATGTTGAAAAAATAATATATCTGGTCACTTTTTTATTAAAGGTTAATATTAAAAGAAGCATCCAGTCACTTTTTTCATTAAAGGTAAAATTAAAAGCTAAGAACGATGCTAATCAAAATCAGACTTCCCTCCATGGTCACGTCTCTTCTCTCATTACCCACGCTTAACGTACAATCTCTATAACAAATCCATGATTGCTCAGGAACCCAGAAAAGTATGCATGTTCATCAACATTTCGCGTACATCTAATCTTCCAGTTTATTAGGAATATCAGCACCTCTCAGCATCAAAATGGCGCGTCTAGGTTTGTTAGAGAATCAAATTATTAGCAGCATGCTCCCTCAAGATTCTAAGTTTGTTAAGTGAAAAGATTTTGCAGGTTTCTCTGTCTAATCCTTTAAATAGAAATCAGAGGTTCTCTATTTTGATCACAAAACTTATTCTTCTCCTCTTACTTGTCATTGTGATTAGATTTTAACTGGTTTAATTAGTTGTCGCAGCTAGTAATATTGAGCCTCGTTTTGGAGTTTTCTTCTCTGCGAGCTAAGTTTATGTTGTTTTTCCTGAGAATTGCTTTGTGGAACACCTAATTTCTCAATTCTGAATTTTGCCCTGTAAAGTTTCATATAGGTTCCTTTTTCTTAACCATGTTTGCTGGTAGGTTTCTTGTTTTATTGACCTTATTTTCGATGATTTTGTATGTGTTTCATAGTTTGGTAACAACTGGTTTAGTTTTAGCAATATATTCATAGTGGTTTGATGATGTCCATAGAATCTAAACTTGTCTGTAGTTTGTGAGAGGTCTTTTTCAGATTGTCTCATTCAGTGCTTTCTAAGATTCTTAATACAAGCAAATGGACGAGTCTCTTTTCTTATAATAGGTTATTCACCTGAAGAATTCTAATGAATTCTAATCTCTACACTTAGAATGACAAGTAACAATATAAAGATCTTACGATCACTTTGATTACACATTTGCTTTTTTGGTTTCTGACATCTTTGTTGTGAGTGAACTATGAACCTGACAGTTTCAAACTTCATTCCTGGATGCTTAACTTGTCAACATAAGGGGGTATTAGGCATCTCAACATAGGAATACGACATATGCATTGATGAGATTTGATTTTATGGATAGTTTTACCTTTCAATACCTAGATCTCTCATAGATTATGTAACCTCTGGCATTCCTATCTTGAAGGTCCATTAGTGTCACCTCTACCAACTTCTGCTCCATGTTTATGTCTAAGTGATATCTTCCGTTAAGCACCTCACCATAGTTCAATGGCTTCTTTAGTATCAATCCTTCCTTTTCCCCATAAACAAAGGCTGAAAATAAGTAGTCATTATGCTAAAGTTAATAAGCTGAAAGAATTGAAATGCAAATGAGATTTGTTAAGCAAATATATCGATGATGGAGCTGACCTATGCTTATATGGAGTGACATCATTATTTTTGAATACTGCTTCAAAAATTTGAGCACATGCTTGGCACCCAATACATTGGTCATTATTGCTGTATCATATCTGCAAAAATATATAAATAAACTTTTTTTGTTCTAATTTAGGAAGAAAAACAAATTCATTCTATGTCTACCTTTCATTAAATCTAGTCGTTGCAGCTGAGTTTACAATTATGTCTATTTCTCTACAAATCTCATCTCTCAGCTCAAAATTCACCCCCAAACCATCACAAGCTATATCCCCTGCAATTGGAAAAACCTTGTCTTTTCTTTGCAAATCTCATCTCTCAGCTTAGAATTCACCCCCAAACCATCACAAGATATATCCCCTGCAATTGGAAAAACATTGTCTTGTATAAAGCGATGTAAGTTGGCACCTAATGTTTCCCTCAAAACTCCAAACAAATCAGTTTTTATAGGCTGCACTTAAAACACCTATATTAGTCTAGAGTGCTGGATTACTATTTCTGCATACAATCACATATGAGGAGGTCGAGTTTTGTAGTATGTATGTGTATGTATATATACCTCGCTGTTAAAGCATTATTTAGCTAAATTAGAATCTTTAGCTCTTATTAGCAAGTACAGGTTCTTCACATTTGGTTGGATTCTGAGTATCTTTCGGCGAGAACTACAAGAATTTTTAATAGTAGCAGTAGCAATACTAATATTATTCACATAGCATTATTAGTGCAACCCAAAGGAAACAGATAGAGAAAATACTCTTTGCTAGGTAGCCCATCGCAGAAGTGATAAAAATGGTGTTGCTGTCCAGAAAATCCTTAATGCAGCACGATTCCATCTATGGAGAATGTGAGCGTGCTAGAGAAGAAGGAAATTCATATGGTAAATATTTGTACATTAGAACAAGTTGGAAGTACTGAAAAACTAAGTATTGTATTCGTGCATATAAAAACATCACCTGAATTTTCAAGTTAGATGCCAATATTAAGACAAGAAAGTTAATGTAGCTTATCTATGCTGTAGCCATTATGGCCCTGTTCAAATATTTATAGTGAATTACGAAAGTCCTACCCTGAGATAGATAGTACTAGTTTTTACTCTTGTGGTTACGTATTCACTTTGCAGCCCGACTAATTTGGATTTTAATAGAAACATCGAACAAAAGAAATAATTATCAGTTATCACTCTATCACAATCTTTAGCGGTGACAGTTAGGGGTTGTTTGGTGTGATAGATAAGAGAAATTAATCCCATGATAATTTTTTTACTGCCAGTTAACAACTTAAGGGGGGTATTAGGAATCACAACTTGGGCTACATTTTCCTGGATGCTCAAGCTCTATCAAACTCTTAGAAAAATACTGACCTTGTTTGAACAAGTTGACCAACACTACTTCTCCTTGCATTTCTAAAATGTTCAGCTGCAACCACTATTTTCAGAATATAACAATATGTGATATTGAAATTTTTCAGTAAGTTTGAGCATTGCATTCAGATTGTGGATATATGATATGAACCAATGCTCACATGCTTAATAACAAATTAGTAACTTGAATTAGCAACAGTAAAATTTTATTTAGCAATATGGTTATTTAACCAGAAGGAAAACATGTCACTTCGAAACTGCTCAAACTTTGTGTCTTTTGAATCAAGAAAAAAAAGTGCAGAATAAAAAAAGAAGGTATTTTTATTTTATTTTGGGTTCTTACACCTGTTCCATTTTTCTTTCTTTCCCTTTTTTTCCATATCTAGTATTTTCTACTTATGGGGCTTGATTCTTGAGACAAGGGATTTCTCGAAACAATCTCTCTATCTCTATGAGGTAGTGGTAAGGTTTGCATATATTTTACCCTCCTAAACCCTACTTGAGGAATTCCACTGGGTATGTTGTTGTAAATGCGGTCAATTCTTTGTATAAGATTTAGTTAGCTAAATATCACAACTTACTTATAGAAGTATAATGATAGTCAATTTTTATTGTATGCTTTATTTTGAGTTAACTAAAGTGAACTTGCTTAAACAATCTTTAAAAGTTGTTTTCATTCTACTCTCAAACCTAGAGTTAAATCAATGTTCTTCCTATTCTAAGGAGAAGAGAAACATGTCTAGTCTAGTAGCACTAGCATGGTTGATAACTCTAAATCAGGTAAAATTATCTCCAATTAGGTGAGTCATGTAGTTCCATATCCTCGAGCCATCCAGAGAAGTTAGACATCACATTAGCTGGTTGTTGAAAATGACAAAATTTGAGAAATAGGAGCCTTTTCGGTGTTTTTACCTGACGATACCACTGTACATTCAGAAACTATGAGTAATGAGGTCAATCTTCTTTACTTAGAAAGACAACTGTTTTGATGAACACTTTCTACTATAAAGAATGTTAAAAAGCTCTAAAGTTTTTTTTGGTATGTTGAAATCCATAGAAAATGTCAATTTTATCAAACTTATTGAATAGAGAAGTCTGAGACTGGACGTGAAAAAACTAAAATAGCACGTCTAGTGATGCAACATGATATGTGGTTATAGGTGAGCTAACTAAAGTTCACTTGTCTGAGTAACACTCTTCTAAGTATCAAATTGTAGCTAGACTTCTAAACATCAATTTGATTGCTTCGCTAAAATTAATGTAGTGTTACATGGACTGTTTAAATGAGATATCAAATCTAGTTTCCTTTCTTTGGATATTCCAAGCTTGAATATAGTATGCTCTTATCTGACTTCTAGTTTGATCCTTTATGTGTGGAGGTCAATTTTATATGAACTATGAATGTATTATTTTGCCTATTTGAATTATTCAA
>DF365356.1:33582-44809 GCA_000787875.1 Solanum virginianum
AAATTTCAAGTCCCAAAACTCATCCGAATCTTAAGGATTTCACTCAAGCTTTAAGTCTCCATTTCAAATCTTCATCAAGGATTCTCCAATGTCAAGATATGTAGGTTTCAACTATTGGGTCCTTTCACCCATGGTGCCCAAGCTTCCTTTTTACATAAATTGCATGTTTCTAAGTTGATTTACTTGTGGGTCTTACTTATTATAAATTTGACTATGAACTTTGTTGAAGTTTCATAAAAGTGTGATTGTTTAAGTATATCTTGAGTAATGAATGTGTGATCTATCTTGAGATTTGATAAAGGATTTTGATGTATATTACATGAGGGTATTACCAAGTATTGGTGGGTATTTTTTTTTGTTGCATGATTTAACTCTTGAGTTGCATGATTTTCTACTAACATTACACACTCGTCAAGTGTTTGATAAAATTTCTTTTTAAGGATTCTTAAAGTTTTAATGATCTTTTGGTTGATTTATGAGTCAAGGGACTTCATGATGATTTTAGCCTTTCTAAAAATGTCTTTAAGTCATGAAAATGTCGATGATGTACTAGGGCCAGATTAAGCGCCTATTTCAAAAGATTTTACCTCTTGTGAGTCTTTAATATTGATGCTAATATAAGTGTAATGTTGATGATGACCCACTCTTATGTATGATGATTAGGCTTACCACTTGAGGTCAATGATGTTAAGAGCTACTCGTGCCATATAATTATGTTTGTTGCAAGTTATTAAGGTATGATTATCTTATATATTCCATGGGATAAGACTTTGCAACGAGTGGGCTAGAGGTGAGTCCCCATATCCCAAAACTGTGTGCCACTATAGGTGAAGAGATTAGAGGTGAGTCCCCAAATCCCTAAGAGGCGAGTACCCTAATTATGAGGGCTTGAGGTGAGTACCCGAGTTTGGGCATGAGGCAAGTATCAGAGCTCACATAATGCTTAGTGGGTCCACATAGGCATTAGGAGGTTCACCTTGGCAAGTAACTTCCCCATTTCTTCCGGTATAGGGGAGACATTGGGATTGCAAGTTGTAGCTCGCTTGGTCTTAGACATGATTTACTTAAGCGTTGATCATACTTTGATATATTATTATTATGCTATCTATTGATTATCTTATTGTATTGCATCCTACATATTTAGTACATTCAAACAACTTAACGTATACTCCATGCCTATATAATATTACCATGTAGGAACTGGAACTCCATTTGATCATCCTCCTCCTTCATATGGCTAGTAATATCTATCCAAGCTAGGTAGTGAGTCCTCAACACTGAGGGCGTACATTTATTGATTTATATTAGGTATTGACCCATCGTATGTCATATGCTTTTGATTATGAGGGTGAGCCGGGTTGCTTGCCTTGTCCCCCGCTAAGATCTATGTGTGGAGGTGTTGTTGGACAAGTTATGTAATGATGCTATGAGCTCTAACTCTCTTTATTCTTTGATGTTTCTATGCTAGAAAGGTCTTTCTTAGTCCCTATGCCCCTATTTGTAATCTCTTGTTGTTGTTTCATTACTTTTGCGACCAACGATATGTAATGATATGTTAAGAGACTTTCTTGGGGTCCTTTCAGGTTCCTCATGCACCATGTCACGTCTAGGCCCTAGACTTGGATCTTAACAAACTTGGTATCAAAGAACTAGGTTGTTAATGGTCCTCGGCATCCAACACACCGCGATGAATAGAGTCTTATTCTTGGTTGTGTTGTGCATTATAACTATGAGTAATTGGCGATAAGATATTCTAGGAAATGCTTCCCTTCTTCTTACTCTATGTAGTGCTATAGGAGTCAAGGTAAGGTTTTCCCTCTAACGATTATTCTTTTCTATGCTAGATAATGCCTATCCCTAGAGGAAAAAGAACTCAGGAGTTAAGGTAAGGTTTTCCCTCTAACGATTATTCTTTTCCATGCTAGATAATGCCTATCCCAAGAGGAAGAAGAACTCATACACCCGAAGGACAATGGCCTACCTCGCTCCTCAAGCTTTTCAAGGTGGAGGGGCTACCGAGATTGAGTTTAGGAATGCTATAACCTTGTTTCCCTATGCCATTACTAATTAAATCAATCAAGGGGCCCAATCCCCTCATGCTCCTACTCTGGCCTCTAGGGTGAG
This sequence comes from Solanum virginianum, assembly GCA_000787875.1. Classification (NCBI taxonomy): domain Eukaryota; kingdom Viridiplantae; phylum Streptophyta; class Magnoliopsida; order Solanales; family Solanaceae; genus Solanum; species Solanum virginianum. The sequence continues at coordinate 35,707 of DF365356.1, forward strand.
GGAATTTACAAGAATGAACACACCAGAGTTCTATGGGTCTAAGATGGATAATGATCCATAAGGGTTCATTAATAAGATGTACAAGGTGTTTTATATCATGGGGGTGAATTTGGAGGAGAAGGCAGACTTGGCAGCTCAGCAACTAAAGTGGGTGGCTCAAATTTGGTTTGTGCAATGGAAGTTGGAAAGGGGAAATCATGTGGCTATTCCTTGGGAGGATTTTAAGGTGGCATTTCTCAACTGGTTTTTCCCTCTTGAGCTAACGGAGGCCAAGATAGTGGAATTCATGAATTTGAAGCAAGGGTCCATGAGTGTGAGGGAGTATTCCCTCAATAGTAACCAACTCTCCAAGTATACTCCATAATTGGTTGCTGATCCGTGGTAAAGGATGAACAAGTTTGCGATGGGTGTGTTTGATTTTGTGAATGAGGAGTGTTGTACCACTATGTTGATAAATGATATCAATTTTTTCCACCTCATGACTTATGCAAAACAACTTGAGGGAGAGAAGCTTAGACAGAGGAAAAGTGAGGGGTCCAAGAGGGCTCGATTTGATAGAAGCTTCAAAGGTCAAGAGTCCAATGATGCTCCAAATTAGAGGGTTGCCTAGGATGGGGTGGCTAGCCCCATGTACCAAGGTGAAGGTGTTGGTGGGTAAGCTCCTCTTACATGTGACAAGTGTGGGAGGTACCACCCGGGAGATTTCTTAGTCAGTTCGGGTGCGTGTTTTGGATTGGTGGAATGGACCATAAGAAGAGACATTGTCCGTGGGTCCCTAAAGATCATAAGGATGGTCGTCAATGTTCTTAACCGTACCCTCTTGGGGTCACTAGGCTTAAGATGGTACTTCACAAGTAAGTTGAAGGTTTTGATTTTCCTGGATCTGGGTTCCACTATTCCTTTCATTATTTCTTTATGTTGCTAGTGGGCTTCTTGTGTGGCCCGAGTTGTTATGTGAAACTTTGGTGTCTACCTCCTTTTTTGTTGATCCTATTGTTGCTAGAAAGTTCACAGGTATTGTTCCATGTTTCAAGCCTCATTTGGTTGGGTTGGGTATGTACTAGTTTCATGGGAGAACCCATAACTTTATGCTCTTGTGTATCCATGTTTCAAGCCTCATTTAGTTAGGTTGGGGGTGTACTAGATTCATGGGAGACTCCTACTACCTAAACGAGTTCAAGACTTACCTCCAAGTTGAGTTTTGGGTGTTGTTTTATATAAGGGTCAACTTTAAACTAGAATAACTCTTAGTACCTAAACAAATTCCGACGTCGGATGAAGGAGTTGTAACCATTTTCATGAGACCCTCCCATGTAGTGAAGTCCCATGGGCACCCATATGGGCAGTATGGTCTTGTATGGGCCATGTCACCTAGCTGTGTGATAGCCAATAACATTTTCTTGTCTAAGTGAGGTAGGACGTACCAGTACACGGTCTATGTAACACTACACGATCCGTGAAAGTGGCCGTCAAAGTGATGAGACGTCAATTTTTCCAAGTTCCCCAACTTCCATTTTTTTTACTAAGGTACTTCACATGGGCACTCCACACGACTCGTGGAGTGCCACACGACCAGTGAAGTCTCCTGTGAGATGACACTTTGCCATTTTTTCCATCCGTTCACTAATGGTATTTTCATAAATTCTAATTATCCTAATGACCATTTTTGACTTTTTAGGCTATTTTAACATCCCTAGAAGACCTAAACTGTAATCTTAAGGACCCAATTTCATCACTCTCATCTCAATTACACTCTCAAATCCTCTCAAGAATCTCCATCAAGCTCCAATTCAATTTCAAGGAAACCTAAGAACAAGATTGGATTCAAGAGCATTTCCAAGCCTCCATTATTCCCAATCTCAATTCGTAGCAACTCTAGAGCTAAGGTATGTGGTGTTGAACCATTGGGTCCTTCCACCTAGAGTGCCTAAACCCTCTTTTAATTAATATTTCATGATTTAAAATGGATTTTACATGTTGCTAAGGTATGTGGTGTCGAGCCATTGGGTCCTTCCACCCATGGTGGCTAAACCCTCTTTTACTTAATATTGTATAATTTAAAGTGATTTTATATGTGAGTCTTGAATATTGAGAAATCTACTGCACAGTGATTTTAATTTATAAAAGTATGGTAGTTTTAGCATGTTTTGAGCTTCAAATCTTAGATCTAATGTTGGATATGATGAGGGGTTTTGATGTGAATATCTTGGCAGTGTTGCATGGTGTAGATCAAAGGTTTTATCACTGATTTTCCTGCATGATTTCATCTCTGAATTGCATGCTCTTTTACCCCCATTACACACCCCCATGGTGTTTGATAAAACATCCTGTCATGCTTTCTTGAGAAATTGAAGGTCCAAAGCATGAGATATGTTATGAATGATGTTATGATGATGAAATGAGCTTTTGTACATGATTATTCCTACCTGAGGTATTGCATTAGAGCTTATAATGAACCCTATATAAAGTGTTGCACTAGACCATGACCAATCCGGTAGGATAAGAGCCCGGGTAACCATGTCAGGGGTTTATACATCACCACCTAGGATCACTAGGGTGTGACCATCATCAACCAAATTGGGGGTTTATACTCATCAACAATGTGAGGGGTTTATAGCTGACTACCAAGGATGATTGGGGTGACCATCATCAACCAACCAAGGTTGGAAAGCTAGTTTGCTCTCTTCTTCACATATGATATTTTATACGAGCATGATTTACTCAAGCATGTTTTACTCTTGCATTGATCATACTTGCCATATTACTATATTATTCCAATTGTTTATTGATATGCATTTTGGTTATGATGCCTATTCCTTATTGCATTGTATCCTGCATACTTAGTACATTCAAACATACTAACGCATACTCTTGCCTACATGATGTCACCATGTAGGAAGCGGTGCCCGAGTTGATCCTCCTCATCCATGTGGTTAGACGATGCTATTCTAAGCTTGTTGGTGAGTCCTTCATTTCGGGGACCTTAGTCTATGTTTCTATTAACTACGTATTAAGATTCTCTTAACATTATCATTTACCTATGACTATGAGGGTGAGCCCGGGTGTATGTCTTTGCCCCCACCGTTATCTATGTAGTAGAGGTGTTGTTAGACAAAGCTATGTATTTATGCCAAGAGTTGATTCTAATATCTCTTGACTCTATGTTATCACAAGTCCTCCCTTGGCCCCTTTTTCCCTTATTTCTATTCTTCAAATATCATTTACTTGTTCCACGACAAAGGATGTGTAATGATATGCTATGAGGCTTATTTGTGGTTTCTTCAGGTTCCCCATTCACTGGTCACATCTAGGCCCAAGGCTTGGGTCATGACACCCCTCATACTCCTACACTAGCCTCTAGGGTGAGGGAATTTATAAGAATGAACCCACTAGAGTTCTATGGGTCAAAAGCGGATAAGGATCCACAAGGGTTCATCAATGAGGTGTACAAGGTGTTGTCTATCATGGGGGTGAATTCAGTGGAGAAGGTAGACTTGGTGGCTTACCAATTAAAGGGGGTGGCTCAAATTTGGTTTGTACAATGGAAGGTGGAAAGGGGAAATCATGATGTTATTCCTGGGGAGGAGTTTAAGGCAACATTTCTCAACCAGTTCTTCTCTCTTAAGATAAGGGAGGCCAAGATAGTGGAATTCATAAATCTTAAGCAAGAGTCCATGAGTGTTAGGGAGTATACCCTCAAGTTCAACTAACACTCCAAGTATGCTCCCCAATTGGTTGCCGATCTGCGGTCAAGGATGAACAAGTTTGTGATGGGTGTATTCGGTTTAGTGAATGAGGATTGTCATACCTCTATGTTGATAAATGATATGGATTTTTCTTGCCTACTGACTTATGCCGAACAAATTGAGGGGGAGAACCTTAGAAAGAGGAAAAGTAAGGGGTCTAAGAGGGCTCAATTAGATGGAATATAGCATGCAGAACGGTAAGTTAACTTCTCCAAACCCTTTGGCCCAGGTGAGAGGCAAATTTCACTATATGATTTGGTCCATCCCTGGAGTGTGACATTACTAACCCGTGTCTATTATCCCAATACAACCTTCCCTTAGCCCAGTTCGGTTGATTAGACTAGAAATATTGATCGAATGCTGATAATTAATCTCTTTTCCTATTCATTATTCCCTCAGTCTAGCTAGTAACACTAGACAGGTTCTAATATTGACCACCATTAGAAAGCATTCAGAACAAAGAGAATTGATTAATATATGCATGAGTACAAAAATGTACATGAAAATATTCCTCAGATATACCAGCAATTTTAAATTCCATATATCTCAAAATTCATTTATTATTTCAAAAGTTGACATTATATTCTTGTTCAGGGGGTCAAAATTAGGGGTAAAATGGTCTAACCATGATTTCAGAGCAACTGTATCAAATGCAAAATTCCCATGGTGCAATTTCCAGTAAGGTTTTCGCGTCGCAAAACATTATGGGACTATTTTTTAATTCAGTCCAAGATTTCCAAGTCTTAGGCCTAAGTGTTCCAAAATGTTGTTTTACCTATATTTGGCTAAATTTCACCCTCACATTACCCAAAACATTTCCAAAATGTTGTTTCTATTGATTTACCTATATTTGTTTTACCAAAATGTTGCTTCTATTGATTGTAGGACCATGCCCATTCTGGGTGACCTAGTTGAGGCGTCAACATCTCAACCACTAAGGTGATAGGTGATAGCATCACTAACCTTGATTAAGGGTTTGTACCTCACACACTAGGGTTATGGGTGCTATCATCACTAACATTGATGAGGGGTTTGTACCTCATACACTAGGGTGATGGGTGCTATCATCACTAACCTACCAAGGGGTTTGTACTTTGGAAATCTATCTTTGTGTCTTCTGCACATATGATATCTTATATGAGCATGAGTAACGTAAGCATATTTTACTTATACATTGATCATACATGTCATATTGTTATACTATGCCTATTGCCTATTATTATGCATTTTAATTATGATTCCTAATTATTTTTCCCTAGTATCCTACTTACTTAGTACATTCAAACGTACTAATGCAAACTCTATTCTTACATAATGTCACCATGTAGAAACCGATGACCAAGTTAATCATCCTCCTCCTCCTTCACGTGGCTAGTTCGATACTGCTCAAGCTAGTTAGTGAGTCCTCCACTTCGGGGACCTTAGTCTATGATGCTCTTATTATGTATTGAGACGTTCTTCTTTATTGTCTATTTTGATTATGATAATAGCCCACGGTCTTATCTACGTATTAGAGGTTTTTTTGGACATATTATGTATAGATGCTAAGAGCCTTGACTCTATTGTTCTTGATGTCTATGGTATGAATGTGACTTTCCTTATCCCCGGCTGTTCCACTTTATTATCTGTTGATGCTTATTATTACTTCTATAACCAAAGATGTGTAATAATAGTCTAAGAAGCTTGTTTGGGGTTCTTTAGTTCCCCATTTATCGTGTAATGTGTAGGCCTTAGGCTTGGGTCATGACATGCTTCGTATCAAAGCACTATTTTTGTTGATCCGAGAAGTCTAACACACCATGTCGATTAGAGTCCTATTCATGGTTGTGAAATGCTCCATGACTATGAATAGATGGCTATGAGACATTTTAGAAAATGTTTCCCTTCTTCGTGTTCTGAGTCGTGCTATAGAGTTGTGATAAGTAGTCCCCCTAATGATTATTCTTTGCTATGCTAGATCATGTCTATCACTCAGGGATAAAGGGCCCAAATGCCCGAGGAGCAACCTAACAATGGTGAGATCCGGGATGCTCTCACTATGCTTGCCCCAGTTATGGCCAACCAAGTCAATTCAGGGGCTAAAGCTCCTCATGCTGCTACCCTGGGACCTAGGGTAAGAGACTTTAGAAGGATGAATCCTCCAGTGTTCTATGGGTCAAAGGTGGTTCAAGATCCACAAGAGTTCATTGATAAGGTCTACAAAATCATGAATATCATAGGTGTTGGGCCAAATGAAAAAGCGGAGTTGGCGGCGTACTAGCTCAAAGGGGTAGTTCAAATATGGTATGACCAATGGAAGGGAGAGAAGGGGATTGGTAATGTGGTGCTTTGGGAGGAGTTCAATTTGGCCTTCCTTAGTCGGTTTTTCCCTTTTGAGCTTAGGAAAGCTAAGTTGGTGGAGATTATGAAGTTGAAACAAGGTGCAATGAGTGTGAGGGAGTATGCCATTAAGTTTAATCAACTTTTAAAGTATACTCCTCATTTGGTGGTTGACCCTAGATCTAGGATGAACAAGTTTGTGATAGGGGTCTCTGACTTAGTAAGTGAAGAATATCAGTCTGCCATGTAATTAGTGACATGGACTTGTCTTAGTTGATGACCTATGTTGAGGAAATGAAGTAGGAGAAATTGAGGAAGAGAAGGGGGCATGAGGCCAAAAGGTCCCGTCTTAGGAGTAAGTTCCAAAGGGGCAGTCGGTTCAATCAATGCCAAGAGTCTCACCATGCTACTAATAGGGGGTTTGCCAATGGCCTCCCTAGGCCTCAAGTTGTTTATGTTGTGGCTCCCATTGATATTTGTCCTAAATATGTAGGGGGTTATAAAGGCCTATGTTTGAAGGGTTCTAATGCTTACTATAAATGTGGGGAGCTTTATCACAAGAAGGTAAATTATCCAAGAAACCATGGCAATGACTAAGGTGTAAATATGGTTTCATTAGGTAGAGGTGGTGTCCCAAGGCAGAATTGGTTTTATGCTCTACATGGTAGGCAAGGGGTAGGTGAGGTCCCCGATGTTGTTACTGATATGTTAAAAATCTTTGACTTTGATATGTATGCTTTGGTTGATCTAGGTGCCACTCTCTCCTTTGTTACCCCTTTTGTTGCTAAAAAGTTCCATGTTGCCCCCGAGTTATTGCATGAGTCAAATAAAGTGTCAAATCCTATTGGTGCCTCTATTTTTGCTTGGAAAGTTTATAGCAATTGTCCTATTTACATTTTGCATAAGTTGTTGCCTTGTGATCTTGTTGAATTAGACATTGTAGATTTTGATGTCATTCTGGGGATGGATTGTTTACATGCCTACTATGCTTCTATTGATTGTAGGACATGTAGGGTCATGTTTCAATTTCCTAATGAACCAGTCTTTGTGTGGGAAAGTCAAGATGTGGTGGTCAAGGGTAGATTCATTTCAAGCATTAAAGCTCGTAAGTTGATCTCTAAGGGATATCTTTACCATCTTGTGAGAGTTAAAGATATGGAGTCCAATGTCCCTTCCATTGAGTCGATTTCGGTTGTAAATGAGTTCCGTGATGTCTTCCCAAATGACCTTCCCGGTGTCCCTCTTAAAAGGGAGATAGATTTTGGTATAGACTACCTCCCCGTTACTGAACCTATCTTCATTCCCCTTTATCACATAGCCCTAGTGGAGTTGAAAGAGTTAAAGGAGGAATTGAAATATTTGTTGGAGAAGTGATTTATTAGACCTAGTGAATCACCCTGGGGTGCTCTAGTGATCTTTGTGAAAAATAAGGATAGGTCACTTAGAATGTGCATTAACTACCGACAACTCAATACAGTGACCATCAATAATAGGTATCCTCTTCTAAGGATTGATGATTTGTTTAACCAATTGCAAGGGGCTAGCTTCTTCTCTAAGATTGGTGACCATCAAGAATAGGTATCCTCTTCCAAGGATTGATGATTTGTTTAACCAATTGCAAGGGGCTAGCTTCTTCTCTAAGATTGATCTTTTGTCTGGGTATCATCAAGTGTGGGTGAGGGAGTGTGATATTCCCGAGATAGCCTTCCAGACTAGATATGGGCATTATAAGTTTGTTTTGATGTCGTTTGGGTTGAGCAATGCACCAACTATCTTCATGAACCTAATGAATAGGGTCTTTAAACCTTACCTTGATTCTTTGTTGTGGTCTTCATAGATGATATATTGATCTACTCAAATAGTAGGGAAGAGTATATGGGGCATTTGAGGGTTCTGTTGCAAAGATTGAGGGAGGAGAAATTGTACGCCAAATATGACAAGTGTGAATTCTGGTTGAAGGAGGTTGCATTCTTGATTCTTGGGGTGTCGGGGGATGGTATAAAAGTGGATCCTAAGAAAATCAAGGTGATAATAATTGGCCTAGAACATTGAACCCGTCGGATATTTAGAGCTTCTTGGGCCTTGCAGATGCTAAGAAAATCAAGGTGATAATAATTGGCCTAGACCATTGACCCCGTCGGATATTTAGAGCTTCTTGGGCCTTGCAGATTATTATTGAAAGTTTGTGAATGGGTTCTCCTCCATTGCTTCCCCTATGAAAAAATTGACTCAAAAGAAGGTTAAGTTTGTGTGGACTAATGAATATGAGAGGAGCTTCCAAACATTGAAAGACAAGCTTGTGTCCACCCTATGTTGATGTGTTCACTGATCACAAGAGCCTCCAATATTTCTTCACTCAAAAAGACCTCCACTTGAGTCAAAGAAGATTGGTTAGAACATCTTAAAGACAACAACATGAGTGTGCATTACCATCGGGGTAAGGAAAATATGATGGCAAATGCGTTGAGTAGGGTTTTTATGGGTACCCTAGGCCATATTGATGTTGGTGGTAAGGAGATGGCTAGAGAGGTGCATCAATTGGCTAGATTGGGGGTTAGGTTGGCAAAGGTTAGTGATGATGGTGTTGTGCTTATTGATGTGTCTTACTCTTCTTTGGTTAATGAGGTAATAGAAAAACAAGATCTTGGCTCCTCCTTGCTTGAATTGAAGGCCTTGGTGAATGAGGGAAAAGTAGAGGTTTTCTCCTATGGGGGAGATGGTGCCTTAAGGTACCAAGGTAGGTTGTGTGTGGCTTTTGTTGATGGTTTGAGGGAGAAAATCCTTGATGAGGCCCATAATTCTTCTTATTCTATCTACCCCAGTTCCACCAAAATGTATAGAGACTTTAGAGATGTGTATCGGTGGGGAGGCATGAAGAGGGACATTGCCAAATTCATTTTCGGTTGCCATAGTTTTTAACAAGGCAAAGCCAAACATCAAAGGCTGGGCAGCCTAAGCCAAGACACAGAGATGCCCACTTGGAAATGGGAGGTGATTAATATGGATTTTGTGGTTAGGTTTCCTAAGATTAGAAAAGT
>DF365356.1:46718-64987 GCA_000787875.1 Solanum virginianum
ACCAAGTTCATCTCTAAGCTAAGGTATGTGGGTTTCTTTCATGGGTTCCTTTCACCTATGATACCCAAGCCTCCTTTTACTCAAATTGCATGGTTTAATGTTGATTTACAAATAGGTCTTAATTATTATGAAATTCACTGCACACTATGTTAAAGTAATGTAAAGTTGTGACGGTTTACTATGTTTTGAGGTATAAATCTTGGATCTATTGTAAGATTTGAAAAGGGGTTTTGATGTATATTGCTTGAGGGTGTTAGAAGGTGTTGATTGATGGTTTTACAATGGATTTTCTTGCATGATTTCATCTCTATATTTCATGGATTTATACAAGCATTACACATCCTCTAAGTGTTTGATAAAATGTCTGGATGTGCTTTCTTGAGGAGTTGAAGGTCCAAAGCATGAGATATGATATATGTTGATGTAATAAGTTTATGTATATGATATATTCTATATAAAATATTACATTAGACCATGCTCGATCCGGGTGACCTAGTTGAGAGCTCAACATCTCATTCACTAGGGTGATAAGTGCTATCATCACTAACCTTGAAGAGGGGTTTGTACCTCACACACTAGGATGATGGGTGCTATCATCACTAACCTTGATGAGGGTTTTATACCTCACACACTAGGGTTATGGGTGCTATCATCACTAACCATGATGAGGGGTTTTTACCTCACACACTAGGGTGATGGGTGCTTTCATCACTAACCTACCAAGGGGTTTGTACTTTAGAAATCTAGCTTGGTAATTTCTACACATATGATATCCTATATGAGCATGAGTTACTTAAGCATGTTTTACTTATGCATTGATCATATATACCAGATTGTTATATTATTCCTATTGCCCATTTTTATGCATTTTAATTATGATGCCTAATTCTTGTTGCCTTATATCCTACACACTTAGTACATTCAAATGTACTAATGCATACTCTATGCATACATGATGTCACTATGTAGAAACCGGTGCCCAAGTTGATCATCCTCCTCCTCACGTGGCTAGTTCGATACTAATCAAGCTAGTTAGTGAATCCTGCACTTCGGGGACCTTAGTCTATGATGCTCTTGTTATGTATTGATACATTCTTTTTTATTGTCTATTTTGTCTATGAAGGTAAGCCCGGTTACTTTGTCTTGGCCCCCGCTCTTATCTATGTACTACAAATGTTTGTTGGACATGTTATGTTTCTATGATAAGAGACTTGACTCTATTGTTCTTGATGTCTATGGTATGAAAGTGACTTCGCTTAATCCCGAGTGTCCCACAGTATTATCTCTTAATGCTTAATGTATTGCTTCCATGACCAAGGATGTATAATGATGCTCTAAAAGGCTTGTTTGGGGTTCCTTCGGGTTCCCAATTCGCTATGTCACATCTAGGCCCTACGGTTGGGTCGTGACAGGTTCCCACAACTATAATTGTAGATTTAGCTACTCATAATTTGTGTAAATACATGTCTTATGAATTTGAAGAACATAATAGAGCACTACACATTTGAATTAAGCACAAGAAAATCCAAAGATTCAATGAGAATCACAAAATTGTAATTAGAAGGTGAAATTAAAGTTTACAAGTGTTGCTCAAGCTCTCCAATGTTTTTCTCTACTGTATCTTGCTGTTTTCGTGCTTCACACAAAGGAAAATAACCTAAAAATCTATTTATAATGTTTAAAACACAAATCCAAAACAAAATAGGACAACTGGGTTGGCAGGGTTCATAAGGTACTCTACGGGCCGTACAATGTTTTATGGCTTGTAGCAGGGCTTTCATACTTTGTTCCTTAAATTCAAGAATTGGCTTCTAAGACACCCCTCTAAGGCCTTTAAAAGGTTCTACAGCCCATAAGTGGTTTTGTCTGATGAAACTTCAGAAAGTCCTTTTTATCTGATCCTCAGGGTACGTAACTTGATCTATGACTTGTAAAGTGTTCAACGACTTATCCTCAAGTCCATAGAGCAAACTTCAGAAATTCACCCTTCACTGGAATTGCACATGAAACATCCTTCATGGCCATAAAATACTCTACGACCCATAAAAGGTCTCCTAGATCCTCAAATGAGCAACTTCTGCATATTTTGCCCAAAATCAATGCCAACCCTGAAATCCTACAAAACAAACACAAAAACATATCAAATCTACTAATATCATATTGAAAACACACAAAATTCCATGTTTTAAGCATCAAAAGTATTGTATTTTGACAGTACAACAACACTTTCAACTCAAAATTGTTGCTTGTCCTCAAATGATGGACTCAATCTGTATAAGCAGCATAATAACACACAAACCTCAATCTAATGGTATACATCTAATCAAACTTAAGAACAAATATCCACACCACTTTTCAAAACACAATCAGATAGCTATCATCCAAACCAATATAGACTAATGCATGTAACAATGTAACTACGACAAGCGAGGTATTATCAATAAGCTACAATCACTGAATGAGTCTAATGTTAAGAATGTAATGCAAGTGTCCTCATTGAAAGAAGTTCCATATCTCAATCTCAATGGTGTTTTCATGTATAATCTTGGGACTACGTAAAATCACTTACTCTCACAAAAGACATTCATGTATCATACCTAATACCATATGCTTGCCCTGTATTCATGACTTTGACCTTTGACTACTTGAACTAGGATCATTTTAGGACTTTTAAGGCTTGTAACATAGGCTCACGGGGCTTTGGCATGATGTTTTGGTATGGTATTACTTTTATTCCATTCTTTTTCTCTTATTTTAATCTTTTTTGGGTGCTTTCTTTTTATTATTCTATTTTTTGCCTTATATTTACACTTCATTTTTCTTTTCAGCTCATAACTAAGGCACTACTCAATTTTCTTACACCCAGTGCAAATTTTTACTCCTTTTCCATATATCACTAACTTTTCCCCTTATTTTGTGTTTTATCCTCACACCAGCCACCGTAAACTTAAGCTTTTGGCCTAAGTTAAGGTGTATATTATCCAACCTTAGAACCAGGGCTACTTTTGGTAGCCATCCTAAACATAGGCTTTTTGCCTCAGTGAAGGTGCATAATGTTCAAGGAAGGACCAGGACTAATTTCAGGATTTTACAACTAATAAGGCTAGGTCACTTAGGTTTTTAGAAAGAAATGGTACATGTCAGGCTCATACATTAGGATCAAGGGATATTCTGCACATTTGGTTGGTTATTTAGGCTAAGTGGACTGTTCATGAACAATGACCTAAGATCTTTTCCTAACAAACTAACCTAAGTCTAAATCAGAATAACAGGGAAAGTTCTGAATTGAAACACAAGACATGAATTTAGCAAATTACGCTCACTCACATGCCACAGATTACATTAGCAAACAGCCTCTCAGATCGTACGTTTTATCTCAATTTTATCTTCACTTATCAGAATAACCACTATCAACACACTTAAACTTGCATGGTTGCTATCGAGACTAACCAATAAAAAAATTTGGTAGGTATCACTTTTCACAAAAAAGCACAAAAACACATATACGCCATAAATATCTGTACTATATGCTATTAATACTACCTAAATATCCTAAACATACCAGTTCAACAAAAAATAAATATCCATGGAGAAAAAGAACACAGGTAAGAAAACACATAAGATTAAAAAATTTGGGTAGTTAGACTTCACTGAGGCCCATAACTACCCACACCCCATCGAAAAAGAGGTGCATTATCCTTAATGCACACAATCAAAACAAAATAAAGTACCGGGGTCAAAAAATATACCTGAGTACCTAAGCGACAGTGTGTGGCTGAGTCTGACCATCCTAAACCTGTATGTTGGCCTCCTCAGTAGTAGCATCATGCTTAGAGGGGCCAGCTCCCCTCACCTGCTTTAGCATTCTAGCCTATCATATCTTCACTGCCTCGAGAGGAGCTCAAGCTCCGCCTACTCTGTCAATCCTATATATAACTGCACTATATATTGACCATCATTAAAGTAGGGTCTCTTCTCGTGGGAATGTTGATTCTATTTGGGTTGTTGTTGATAGAATGACATAATTGACTCATTTTTTACCTGTTAGAACAACTTATAGCGTCGAACATTATGTCAAGATATATATTCATGAGTTGGTCATGTTGCATGGGGTACTATTGTGTATTATTTCGGATCATGGTGCATAATTCACTTCTCACTTTTGGAGATCCTTCCAAAAAGGTCTTGGTACCAAAATTAAGCTTAGCATGGTGTTTCACCCTCAAACAGATGTCCAAGCCAAAAGGACTATTCAAACTCTTGAAGATATGCTTAGGGCTTATATGTTGGAGTTCAAAGGTTGTTGGGATGAATATCTACAACTCACTAAGTTTGCTTAGAACAATAGTTACCACTCTAGCATTGGAATGACTCCCTTTGAAGCCATATAGAGTAGACGATGTAGGTCCTCGATTTGGTCATAGAGGATTTGGAAAAGCTGAAGTTGATAAGAAAGAGATTAAAGATGGCTCAAAGTAGGCAAAAGTCATAGTTTGACAAAAGAAGGAGAGACCTTGTATTTGGTGTTAGTGATTGGGAGTATTTGAAGGTCTCACCCATGAAAGGTATGGCCTGGGTTGGCAAGAAGGGAAAGTTGTGCACAAGATTTATAGGGCCTTATAGAATTTTTAAGTGAATTCATAAGGTTGCCTATGAGTTAGAGTTGCCCACGGAGATAAGTATGATTCATCCTGTCTTCCATGTGTCCATGTCGAGGAAGTGTGTAGGTGACCCAAGTTTTATAGTACCCTTGGATATCGTGAGTGTTTTAGAAGATAACTTATGAGGAAGTCCTAGTGGAATAATTGCTAAAAAAGTAAAGAGGTTGAGAAAAAAAAAATTGGTGTCTATCAAAGTCCTTTGGAGCAACCAACAAGTTAAATGTGCCACATGGGAAGCCAAAGCTGAAATGAGAAAGCGATATCCCTATCTTTTCCATTCCGATCAAGCATGAGGTAATAAGATTTGCCATATTAGAATCTCCTTTCCTTACATTCCATCTTCATGACATTCATGTATGTTTATATGAATTTGAGGTTGTATTATAAGTGCTATTTGAAACATGGTTTAAAAAGTTGAAATGGTGTATGTGTTGCATCTTGTATATGCTGCATTGGCTGATGGTGTATGAATCCATTCAGATGCATTTTGTATATGTGATTCCTTAGAGCTTGCCTTAGCATATTCAGAGATGAATATTCTCAAAGGGGAGATAATGTAAGACCCAACTTATGGGGATAGGAGAGATGTAAGAAACAAGCTTGGAAATTTGAAACTATTAATGTTTACGAAGGGATTTACGACTTGTAAGATGGAGTATAACTTGTAAAATGGGTTTATAGAACATGGCAGACTTGATGAAATTTGGCATCCTTCTAAAGTTTAATCTACGATTTATCAGGCGACTCGTAAAGTACTCTATGAGTCATAGATGGTCTCACAGAATGGGAATCAGAGAAAAAGAAGTCTCTAAGTTTGGAAAAAGGTCATTAGATGAAACGTATCTATAGCCCGTAGATGAGGTCTCATAGATCTGTCTGGCCAAGATTTTAATCAATTTGAATTTGAGCTTTCTTCCTTTTCTAAGTCCAAGCTATGTCATTTTGACCCTATCTAAGTCCCCTACCAGCATATAAAACCCTAATTGATCTCATTCCTCCTCATTCCAGAAACACTCTAAGTCTCAAGACTCTCTCAAGGTTTTCAAGTAAAGGGTGCAAGCTAAGGTTTCAAATCTTCCATCGCCAAAATTTGATTCCTCTATCATAATCTCTAAGGTATATTGGTGTGATTGTGGGAACTGTCCTTTCGAAAAGTCCAACAAATCTTCTCCTCAAACTACATGGATTTATGGATTATTTTAAAGGTATTTATGAACCCTTGTTTAAGGTGATATAACTTTGCATTGTACACATGGTTTCTTTTTGGGTTCTTCAAGTACTAATTTTATTATGCTTAAAATATTGTTGGGGTTTGATATTGTAATGGATTTTATGATATTAAGTAATATATTCTATGATGCCATGAAAAGCCACTTTCCATGATACTCAAAAAAAGAGTTTTACTATAATAATGGTGGGTTGATTTTACTAACTTTAAATGAACTCATTTTACTTCTCTCTTGTTCCATATTCTCAAATGCACAATTTTAAGAGCATGTGCATATACTTACCATATTTGACTAAATCAACATGACAAGTATTCTTATGATGATGAAAGATTATTGCATGATTTCCAAGACAAGCATGTTGTAATAGGTTATGGGCTCCTTTGCACATATTGAACATATGAAAAGTTCCTATGATTTTCAAGTAAAATGGTGAGCCCTTATGCCATATATTCTACCCTATAATGAGTAAATCATACCAACATGAAGGGGTCGCACATGATAACTTTTTTACCCTTATGTGCTATACTATCTAACGCTTACTAGAAGGGGTCATATAAGTTACAATCTCTACCCTCATGTGTAATGTAATGCCTACTAGAAGGGGTCATGTCCATGCTATGTTTTTACCCTCTAGTACAAGGTATATGCCACATGTAGGGGTCGTGTATTTAAATGAACTACTCATGCCATGTTATCATGTTCTATAAGTTATGCAAGTTATGATTATTTCAAGTATTCAATGGGACTAGACCTAGTACCAAAAGAGGCTTAAGGTGGGGGCTTAACCCTACAGTTTCTTATATAAAGTCTTTGTCTCTTAACTAAGTGCTACCATAGGTTTATATTATTTTCCTAAATGGGTTTTTACTACTGGATCCAACTTGGTCATGTTACCTATTCTGTGGGGTCATACTTGGTTTACCTTGGTAAGTGGACAACTCATTTATTTGGTGTGGAGTGAATATCGGGATTCCAAGTAGTAACTCGCTTGGTCTTATATGTTGGTTAGGGTCTCCTCCCACATATGTATGATATATTATACAAGTTTGACTATCTTCATGTATGTTTTAACTTAAGAATTGACTATACATTTCATATTGAACTTATGTCTATTGATTATGATTATGCATTTTGGTTATTATGGCTTATATCCCTTGTTGCATTGCACCTCACATACTTAGTACATTCCAAGTACTGCTGCATACTGTTTTCCTATATGATCTATCCATGTAGGAACTAGAGCTTCTATTCATCCTCATCCTCCTCATGACTTGCTGAACCGTTTGAAGATTGCTATTGGTGAGTCCTCCACTCCAGGATAACATCCACTTTACTTTCTTGCTTTTGGTAAGCTTGCATATTTTAGAATTTTTATCTTTTGAGGGTGAACCTGGGAGATGTCTTGGCCCCGTTCAACTCATGTTAGAGGTGTTGTTAGTTATGGAAATCTATGTATCAAGCGTCACTACTATTATCTTCATGTAGTTGTGATGACTTCTTTTAGTGACATCTTCCCTTCTATGCATGTCGTATGTGAATGTATGTGTTGGAAGTCCCAATTCCCTAAATGCCCCCATAGCTTGAACCATACTTAACCACCCCATAGACTATTTTGCTATGTGATTCATGTTTAGCCTCTATTCTATAACATCCTCATATCATGAGTCCGGAGCCCCGGTATCCTTTTGAAATTATATACAATATGTTTATTTCTATTTTATGCTTCCGTAAAACCAAGGATGTGCCATGTATTCTTGAGAGGCTTGTTTGGGATCCCTTAGGGTTCCTATTCGCCATGTCACGTCTAGGCCCTAGGTCTGGGTTCTGACTCTAAATTTAGTGTGACTAGATAATCGAATTCTTTTCTAGTGTGTAGCATGCAGAACGGTAAGTTAAGTTCACCAAACCCTTTGGCCGAAGCGAGAGGTAAATTTCATTACGTGATTTGGTCTATCCCCGCAGTGTGACATTACTAACCCTTACCTATTGTACTAATACAACCTCTCTTTGGCCCAGCTCGGTTGTTTAGACAAGAAACATCAATTGAATCCTATTAATTAATCTCTTTTTCTCTTCACTACTATCTTTTTCAAGTCAGTAACACAAGGTAGTTTCTAATGTTGGCTAATATTCAAAACAAAGAGAATTAATTAATACATGCATACACACTTTTCAAGAATTATGAATTATCAAATTTTACTTTGTTAGTTATTCATAATTTCCACAATTGTGGTTGTGGATTTCACTATTCATGATTTGTGTAAATGCAAGATTTGTGAATTTAAATAACATAATAGACCAACTTACACAATTGAATTAAGCACAAGAAAATCTAAAGCTTCAATGAGAATCACATGATTGTAATTAGAAGATGAAACTAAAGTTAACAAGTGTTTCTCAATCTCTCCAATGTTTTTCTCTACTGTATTTTTCTATTTTCGTGCTTCACTTCAAGAAAAATAACCTAAAAATCTATTTATAATGTTTAAAATACAAATCCAAACAAAATAGGACAACAGGGTTGGCAGGATTCACGAGGTACTCTACGGGCTGTATAGTGATTTATGGCACGTAATCGTGCTTTTGTACTTTGTTGCTTCAATTCTGGACTTGGCTTCTACAACGACCCTCTACGGCTCGTAAAAGGTTCTGTGGCCCATGGGGTATTTCGTCTGATGAAACTTCAGAAAGTCCTCCTTTTCTAATCCTCAGGGTATGAGACTTGATCTACGACTCGTAAAGCATTCCACGACTCATTTGCATGTTCGTAGACCAAACATCAAAAATCCACCCTTTACTAAATTGCACACAAAACCTCCTTCACATATCATAAAATTCTCTATGGCCCGTAAAGGGTCTCGTGGATCCTCAAAATCAGCAACTTCTGCATATTTTGCCCAAAATCATTGCGATCCTTGAAATCCTGCAAAATAAATACAAAAATACATCATACCTACTAACATTGCATTGAGAACACAAAAATTGTAAGTTTTAAGCATCAAAAGTATTGTACTTTTGGCAGCACATCATTGCTTTAGTATATATGTATTTATCTGTGTCCCTAAGAGATCAACATGAGAGATACATATTAATTTTTGTAGAAACTCAGTTTTCCTCAAATAAATTGGCTCTCAAAATATTTGACTCTATGTTGTATCACAAAGGAAAACACTCAATTTCTTGGTCTTCATTGTCACACTCTGCTTTTCGCCTTCTTGCCATTTGCTTTTCATCACTCTCATTTTTGCATGTGAGTTCTTTCACTCTTTCTTCTTCAGTTGGATATATTATTTCAATGTGAGTTCGATAATTGTTTACAAGAATATGAGAATAATTTATTTAATTTGTTATCATAAAATAAATCCCAGGTTGATTTCAATTCCAGTAAAGGATATATAGGTTATTAAATCCTTTCTTGCTTACTTGGAATCGTACTATATTGAAGACAACAAAAGAGAGTTATTGGCAACATCGCGTCCACAGAATCATATTTTCAATTTTTTGGATTGTGAAATTTTAAATGGTTACTTCAAGTGTTAGTAATTTTATTTTACTTTAAATCATGGCCTACATCTTTTGCTGATATTTCATTTCTTGAACCCATCTATCGCATCATAGTTAGTTGACAAACTCAATTTGTTATTAGTTTTAGAGCTCAAATAGTGGTAGACTTGGTTTTTTAAGATTTAACGGGTAAAAATCAAGCTTGAAGAACTGAGTTTAAATTTTTGAGAGAAGAAAATAATTTGGATTGCATGAAGATAAATGAGCACTGCTCGTCAAGAAGGCCAGAATAATTTGGTGAGTAGGCAAGTGGTAGTGAAATACTCAGCATTCAACAAGTGGGATGACACGGGCCGAAAGGTTCATTTCACTAATCTTAGCCCCCAAGGGTACCGCTAAGAAATTATCCCATCTTTTCCTATCACATACCTCTAAAAGTGTCTCGTCCCTATAGAGAACCTTACCTGAAACTTATCACAATCGCATATGAAAGTAATTGAGTAGCACCATTCAAGCAAATAGAGAGGTAGAAAAATGTTCTGTTTTTGCAGACAAAAGAAATGTTTTTAATCCATAAGCATCTTCATTTTTGCAAAAGGAACCAATTACTTCCTAACAAGATTGTTTAATAACAAACAATATCCATGGTGTGTCATGTTGTTCAAAATTTCTGAGGCACTGCACATCCTTTTTCTTTTTAACAACACCATACTTGAACCACCATCCTCTGAAGCAAATAAACCATCTTAAAACCAAGAATAACATAACATAGTAAATGGAGAGAAATTTAGATACAATATATCTAATGTAACCTCATAAGTGAAGTCTAGGGAGGATGGTTCAAATAAGACTTTACCTAGTACCCCTACCATGTGAAAGTAGATAGACAGTTTTCGATAGATCAACTTAATTTTTTATGATGTAGTTAACTATTTTATGTCGGATGTCTCTTGACTTCGCTTGCTGGATGTGTTTAACACCTAATAATGGTCTTCTACAGACTATGATGAGCTAAGATAATAGCTCTTTATTATTTACATTTCTAAAGTCATCTAAAATTAATGTACTGAAAAGCAAATAAAAGTTCATGCAGCTACTTATTTGACAATACACTTAAAAGAATTGTTTTCTAATAAAAGAAGAATCTAGCTAAAATTTATGTTATTTCCTCCTCCAGTTTTAGCTACCAAGTTTGTGGTGATATTGTTGAAAATAACTCATGTGTGTTTAAGTTACCAAGATGGATTGTTGAAGAAGTAGGATCTACATGAGCCTAGCTATATTAGCAATATAGAACTATAGTATATAGCATACTATTCAAGGTATAAATGTCTACTATAGTAGAACTGTATTCAAAGTGCTTATTTTATAATAAAGCATTTACGTGAGCAACTCAAACCAAAAAGTATGTTCAATCTTTTCAGGATTCTTAGGATACTATCTCATGCACTTGTTGGGACTTCTTATTTTTGAACATAAACAAGAGGACGAGGAGGTGGAAAAGCAAAATAGACCATGTAGCACTTCTGACGTCTTTTCATTATGCAAAGTGGTGTAGATTTCATAGGACCGAGGTTAGAAACAGTACTAAGATGGAGTGAATACTAGAATCTGAAAGCAACAACAAATCTAACACCTTTACTTTAGAAAATGAATCAAAATGTTAGATTCGGATCTCGACCGCTTTATGAGTAACTAAAGAAAAATTAGCACGTAAACTAATCACCTTCTAAAGAATACCAAAAAGAAATCTAATATATCACAAGAAGTACTTTATACATCAAATTATGAATTAGTAAAGGTTTAAAGAAAAATTTTCAAAGAACAAGTACCAATGGTTCAATAAAACTCTCTCAAATATTATTAATATCAATCTAGTTGTCTTTAATGAAAGAAAAAAAGACTCCTATATATATTATAATGTAAACTAAAAATCTAGAATGAAAATTACAAGGTAAATCCTACTCTAGAAAGAAATAAAGTTACCTTAACTTGGAATAGACCTAGTAGTTCTAGGAAAACATTAAATGGTACTAGGATACCATAAATAGAACAAGGAAAATATTAATAAACTATACATAAATAAGGAAATAAGGTAAAACCCAACTAGAGAAAGAATCTTGACAAATTCGAAAAGTTTGACTAGTCTTCTCTACAAACTTGGGCTAAAAGCAACCTTCGTTGTGGCTGATTCTTAGACCCCTCTTGGCCTTATTTGCATGAAATCTAACCCTGAAATTCTTCATACTGGACTTGAATTTGACCCACCAAATGATTGTACCATTTGAAAAATTTATCCTTCTTAGGCTTTAGCTCTTCTTCCCCAACAAAACACCTTTGGATCTGCAATTCAAGCCCATTGAGCTTATCATTAAACTCCTTAGTTTGAGATCTTGTTATGGGCCTCCTTTGATCTTCTAAAACTTTATCCTTTTTATCGTTATCCTTCAAAGGAGTAGAGATTTGTATGATTCTATCATTCTCCTCTTGTTTAAGAGAATTCATCCTCTCCTTTATTCCTTCGCAATGCAACTTTCTTATTTTTCTTTTCAATTGCAAGTTTTTTTTGTTCATGAATCTTCTTTATCATGTCAGCCTTCTTTCTACCATTAAGATTAGAAAAATCATTAGTAGGTAAAGGCAGTAAATCAAGAGGGGTAAGGGGGTTGAATCCATATATAACTTCAGAAAGAGTCTTGTCAATAGAAGAATGAAAGGACCTATTATAAGCAAATTCCACATTAGGCAAGTACTTTTCCCATGAAGTCTTTCCTTCCAAAACAACCCTCAACATATTTCCCAAAGTTCTATTAACCACTTCTGTTTGCCCATCAGTTTATGGGTGACAAGATATGAAAAATAGAAATTTAGTTCCTAACTTTCCCCAAATAATTCTCCAAAAGTGACTTAAAAACTTGGTATCCCCATCACTAACAATAGTTCTAGGTATTCCATGCAAATTAGCCAATTCGTTTACAAATAAGTCAGCCACATGAGATGCATCATTAGTCTTTTTACATAGAATAAAATGAGCCATTTTAGAAAATCTGTCTACTACCATAAATATACTATCCTTACCATATTTAGTCCTTAGAAACCCCAATATGAAGTCCATAGAAATGTCAATCCAAGGAGAACTAGGAACAGGTAAAGGAGAATAAAGACCATGCAGCAATGTTCTAGACTTAACTTGTTTACATTCAAGATAATGAGAACACAGTTTTTCAACATCCTTTCACATTCTAGGCCAATAAAAATGTTTAGAAAGTATTTCCAAAGTTTTTGGCACTCCAAAATGTCCCATTAGCCGTCCAAAATGTGCTTCCCTAACAAAATAGTTAACGCAAAGAGCAGTTAGGCACATACAACTTATTTTCCTTAAATAGAAATTCATTTTGAAGATTAAATTTCTCAAAAGGACACAACTTATCTTCATAATTTTTTTTACCAAAATTAGAATCATTAGCGTAGAGTAACTTGATTTGGTCAAAACCCAACAACTTTGAAGTAAGAGTAGACATCCAAACATACCTTCTTGAGAGCGCACTAGCAACCACATTCTCCTTTCCTTGTTTGTGGGCAATTACATAAGGAAAAGTTTCAATAAACTTCACCCATTTAGCATGCCTACGACTAAGCTTACCTTAGCTCTTCAAGTACTTCAATGATTCATGATCAGTCTTGACCATGAATTCTTGAGGCCACAAGTAGTGCTGCTATGTAGCTAACGCCCTTACCAAGGCATATAACTCCTTATCATAAGTTGAGTAGTTTAATATTGCTCCACTTAGATTTTCACTAAAGTAGGCAATAAGCTTGGAGTCTTGCATCAAAACGGCACCTATGCCCTTACCAGAGGCACCACACTCAACTTCAAAAGACTTAGAAAAATTAGGTAATTGCAGAAGAGGACTAAAACACAATTTTTCTTTCAGCAAGTTAAATGCATCATCTTGTTCCTTTCCCCATGAAAAAATCTTATCCTTCTTAATAACATCATTTAAAGGAGAAGCGAAAGTCCCCACAAACCTCCTATAAAAATAGAGATCTGAGAGGCCTCTATTAAGAACAAATACCCTCTCCCAAATATTGATGATTTATTTGATCAGTTATAGGGTGCCAAATGCTTTTGAAAAATTAATTTGAGATCAGGTTATCACCAATTGAGGGTGAAGCAGAAAGATATACCTAAGACTGGTTTCAGAACATGATAAAGTCACTTTGAATTTCTTGTTATATCATTTGGGCTAACGAATGCACTAGTCGTTTTTATGTATATAATGAATAAGGTATTCAAGCCATTCTTGGATGTGTTCTTTATAGTATTTATAAATGAAATTTTGGTATATTCAAGATCAGAAGAGGACCACGCAAATCACTTACGACAAGAGCTACAAGTTTTTCCTGATCGACAGTTGTATGCCAAGTTTTCTAAATATGAATTTTGGCTAAAATCAATGGCATTTTGGGTCATATTATGTCTAATGAGGAAATAAGAGTTGATTCACAAAAGATAGATGCTGTGAAAGATTGGCCAAGGCTAATGACACCCACGGAAGTTCAGAGCTTCCTAGGGTTAGCATGTTATTATAGAAGGTTTGTTGAAGAATTTTCTTCTATTTCTGCACCTCTAACAAAGTTGACACATAAGGCAACAAAGTTCCAATAGAATGATGCATATGAAATGAGCTTCCAAGAGTTGAAAAGTAGACTAACTTCTGCACCTGTGCTAATACTTCCAGAAGGCACTGAGGGGTATGCAGTGTATTATGATGCTTCAGGAGTTGGCATAGAGCATGTACTGACATAGCATGGTAGGGTAATTGGTTATGCATCTAGACAACTATGACCACATGAGAAAAAATACCCAACACATGATCTTGAGCTAGCAGCGGATGTGTTTGCTCTGAAAATATGGCATCATTATTTGTCTGGGGTTCACATATACAAATATGTGGATCATAAGAGTTTGTAATACATTTTTAAGTAGAAATACCTAAATTTAAGACAACGGAGATGGCTAAAGTTAATAAAGGCTAATGGCGTTAATATACTATACCATCTGAAGAAGTCAAATGTGGTAATTGATTCTCTAAGTCGTAAGACAATCATGAATACTGGTGATCAAGACATGGTAAGTCAAGGAGTGGCTAAGGATCTATGTCTACTAGCCAATTTAGGAGTTCACCTTCTTGAAACTCCAAAGGAAGGGGTTATTGTACATATTGCAATAGCGTCTTCATTAGTAATAGAGGTGAAAGAAAAATAGTTTGAGGATCCTATTCTATGACACCCTAAGGAAAAGGTGGGTCAGGGTATGATGAAGGGCTTTGAACATACATAAAATGGAGTATTGTATTGCCAAAATAGATTGTGTGTTTGATATTAATGGATTAAGAAATAGGATAATGGAAAAGCTCATCATTCCCGATATTCCATCCATCTAGGATCAACTAAGATATATCATGACCTCAAGGGAATGTTTTGGTGGGGAGGCATGAAAAAGGACCTTGTAGAATTTGTGGCTTAATATTCAAATTGCCAACAGGTCAAAGTGGAGAACCAAAAGCCGGGAGGCCATATACAATGTATAGAGAATCCAACATGTGGATTTTTTATCAGGTTGCATCACTCATTTTAGAAGTTTGACTCCATATGGGTAAAAGTTGATAGACTCACAAAGTCAGCACACTTCTCACCAGTTAGGAGTGATTATACAGCTGAAGAATATGCCAAGTTATACCTCAAAGATATAGTCAGGCTACATGGGGTCCCAATCTCCATTATATCTGATTGGGGGGCTCAATTCACTATAAAGTTTTGAAAGTCCTTCCAAAGGAGTTTAGGGACACAAGTGAGGACACAAGTGAATTTGAGTACAACATTCACTCTCAGACAAACGGTCAAGCTGAGCGCACTATTTTAACACTTGAAGATATGTTGCGATCTTGTGCATTAGACTTGAAAGGTAGTTGGGTGGACCATTTGCCACTTATTGAATTTGCCTATAATAATAGCTACCACTCTAGTTTCAAGATGGCACCTTCTGAAGCTTTGTATGAAAGGAAATGTAGGTCACCAATTGGATGGTTTGAAGTGGGTGAAACCGCCTTGCTTGGGCTAGATTTAGTACAAAAAGCCATAGAGAAAGTTAGAGTAATACAACAACGACTAGAAATAGCCCCAAGCCATCAAAATCATATGTGAATGCTAGGAATAGAGTACTGGAATTCTCAATAGGAGATTGGTTATTTTTAAAGGTGTGTCCAATGAAAGGGGTTATGAGGTTCGGTAAGAAAGGAAAACTGGGCCCACATTACATAGGGCCATATTAGATTATTAAGAGGTTCGGGAAAGTTGCATATGAACTAGAACTACCCCAAGTGCTTTCAATGGTTCATCCAGTTTTTTATGTCTCAATGCTTCGGAAATGCATAGCTGACACATCCCATCTCACCTCTATTGAAGATGTGCCGGTTACAGAAAATCTCACATATGAAGAAGTACCTATTGCTATTCTAGATCGTCAAGTTAAGAAGCTAAGAAAAAAAGAAATAACTTTAGTTAAAGTACTTTGGAGAAACCAGTAAGTAGAAGATATAACATGGGAGGCCAAGGACACGATGAAATCAAAATACCCTTACTTATTTGATGCTAAAGAGGAAGTCCAACATGCAGAATTGGGAAACTAATAGGTACATGTGATTGAATACTTAGTGTGTTGTCAAAAGTTTGTTCAAGTAAAGGTTTAAACTTGGTTAAGCTATCCAATTGTGCTAACATTTGAGGATAAATGTTCCTAAGGAGGGAGGATATAACACACCACATCTTACATGTACTAGTTCTATGCAAATAAAACATGATATGGTTTGGTCAAAATAGCGCCCATTTTTAAAAGTGCTTGAATCTCATATTAGAGGGCGATATGTGCATCTAACACATAAAAGGGTTGAGTGTATACAAGTTTTACATCAAATTGAGGAGATTTTGGCCTTAAATAAAGTGAGAGAAGTGAGTTTCTTTTAGGACTTAGGAAGCTAGCAGGTGAATCACCTACTTGCTTAGCTTAAATTTTCTAGCTAGACGGAGACGAGGATAGACGTTGAATCTGTCCAAATCCAATTATGGATAAAGTCTGTGCTAAGGGTGTAACGTTATCCCATGTTTTAGTACCGTAAATGGACAATATTTTAAGCCCAAGAATAATAGAGGAAGGGCCAAAGTACAACACAACTCACTTGGTGAATTGGGCCAAAACTAAGGAAAAAAGGGAAAAGTGAGCAGCCAATGCCCAACCAATTTGAACCCAATATGGCCTAAGTGAAAGGGGCAACAAGCTGCATCACCAGCTTAATAAAGTAAGGCTAGAAATTCCTTAGTAGGTTGGATAAAATACCCCTTTAAAAAGGCTTTGAAATAGCTCCCTTAAGCCATTTTAATTTGGACAAAAAATCTGCTTTTCTTGGTTATTCTTTGCTCTCTTTCAATGTGTGACAAGTAGCCCTTACAATCCTATAAGGTTCCTAAAGCAAGCCTAAACCTTGAAATTAAAGGTAATTAATAATACTTGCATACATAGTATGGTTTGTTTATGAAAAACAAGAAGTGTATGCTAGTTATGCTTGTGCTGGAAATTTGGAAAGCATGTGTCCTAAGGATTGTTGTGCACTTTTCTTGTTAATTGAGAGACTTTTCTCTTCTTGGTTGACTGAGTTATGAAGTAAGACTTATACCTGTTATAAGATTGTTATGGCACTAAAATAAGTGTCACATGATATGTATATGAGAATGTGTATTAGCAAATACGATTAGAGGCAGAAAGGTTGAAAGGATATGCTCGAGTTTATAATTGTACACTAGCTGCATGTGTGTTGTTTTTTTATGAGATTGGGCTTCCAAGAAGTATCTATTGGCTGCAAATGCTAGTTTTATCACCTACTATATTGTAGATAAATATTTGGAGGAAGGGAAGGTTATCTCGAGGTAATAGAGAGGTCGTACAGCGAGGTATGTAAGGTTACTTGATTTCATATTATTTGGCATAAAACATAGATTCTCTCTTGGCACATAAAGGCACTTACCAACTCCTACACAACTATTAACCAAGTCTCTACTCTTTCACATGTTCATATGCTCCCATACATTGTCACCTTCAAATCTACATACATACTTGGATACTAAAACATATGGGTTCTTGTTCCTAAATAATGTTCACGAGTTGTTTCATCTCATACGCATTTCATTATTTGTGTAACATACTCTTTTCATTGTAATATTGTCTTGTATAATTATTTACATTTCACATGCTACAATTGCAGTCCTACAGCTCTAATATTATGACCACTAAAAGAATCATCTTAAAGGTAATTGAAAGGTAAAGTATATTGCTTATTAATGGGTGGTAACCCAAGGGGTGGAAAAATCACCTACCTAGGGTCGATCCTATCACAGGGGGTAGCCCAACGGTTTAAAGGAAATGCCTAGCCAGGACCAATCCCAATATATATTTACCACTGATCAACTGGTCATTTGTATTATATGTGGTGCAGAGATTATACAGTAAAGGTAAAGTAACAAAAAGAACACAAAGTACATGATTCCACAACATGACTAAAAGTGGTCTTTTATCCTTACACTAGTGCATAGTTTCATATTTGTTGTTACTTTATATACAGTATTTCTTTCCTTACATATTCAGTATATCATCTCACATTGAAGTCCCTTACAGGGGACCTATATTTCATACTGCTAGTATAGGTGCTAGTGCCTCTCCCTAGTAGAAGTACAGGATGTCCAACTATTGTTACCAAGCTCCAGGTTGCTTCGGAGATTTGTATGTCTAGAGCTTATATTTTTGTATTGTACAGTTAGTCGA
>DF365355.1:0-14442 GCA_000787875.1 Solanum virginianum
AAAATTTCATAATTAACTCACGTACAAAAAAAATGAGGGTCCTAACAACTATATAACTGCAGAAGCAATTCTCTGGCCCACTCAAACTAAATACATCAAGTAACATTAAGTGCATTCTTTTATTGAATGATCAAGGAAGTTGATCATGTTTGTTTTTGATTTTTACCTGGGTAGTTAGCTCACTTGACTGAAAGGACAAGGATGAGTAGTCTTTTTTAGCAATGTGAGAGTTGAATAATATCATAAGCATTCATATCTTCTTCTGAAGGAAAAAAAGAGAGATTAGAGATACTCATGATTCAGGTAAGCAAGTGTAATATCATAGAAAGTGTTAAAGATTATGGCGAATTTAAATAAGTCTTTCGTAAGCTAAAACACATTAATATAAGTAGAATATGCATGGACAGAGGAGTTGCAGACTCAACACTTATTATAATAGAAGATAAATATAAATATAAGTTGAACAAACATGGACAAAATGATTTCATATAATCATTGAATACCATCTATGTAAGAACCAAAAGCTAGTAGCTACCTAATATAGTTATATTAGCACATGAGAGCCTGCTTCTACAAAGAACATATGAGAACTCGAAATCCTTCATCTCTTTATTTCTCTTTGAGCTCTAAGGAAAGAAGAATGACAATAATTTTTTACTGTTAAGTGGAAGACCCAAATTACTTGTTTTAAAAAATATAAAAGACCAAATCCATTTTTGATAATAGACGGAGTATAAATTGCATCTATAATAACCGTTAAAGCAGATAAGGTACTTTAAAGAGGAAATAAATACAGTAGGAAAGGCCGTATGAACTGTTGACATCAGTAGTACTAATTAATTAAATTTAGAGAAAGATGGACTTAGCTTGGAAGGAACATAACAATTGTCCACAATACACAACTTCATCCACAAGCAAAACTTAATTTTTTTTGTACAGACAAATAAAGAATGATATTTTAATTACAGTAGGTTCTAATTCTTTACATGAAAGAGTGGTAAGATTCAGTAACTTTAAAGCCTCGATTTCCTTATGACGTCTGTACAGGAAAAATGAAAATGAGATTATAAAAATAACTATGTGTTAGTCCCAAATAAGTTGTAATTGATTAAAAAATATACCTTGTGCGAGAACAAATCTTTCTAGTGCAAATTGTAAAATTAAAGAAAATGGTTGAGAAGTGCTAGCTACATGGTGGAAAGATAAATGAAAATAAAGACTCCTGTTGATTAACGGTCACAAAAGTAGCAGTGGATTGCCTTTTGTATGATTTCATCATAAACTATGTTGCAAGTGGAATGACCATCATCACTTAGTGGTGTAGCTTGTAAAATCAATAAGTTGACATAGTTTAAATTTTATGAGACCCTACCATCTGCCCGATGTGAATTCGAATTAGTCAAACTTCAACGTGGATATCATATACTAAATGAAAAACTTTTAAAAATATATATATATAATGAAATACTTAATTTTGTTGAAGTTGGTCAACTTATCCAACAATAGTGAATATCAGATACTGAATGAAAAACTTAAAAAAATATAATGAAATGCTTAATTTTGTTCAAGTTGGTCAACTTATCCAACAACAGTGATACATGCACATAGAAGTAAAGGTGACATGATTGAAAAATTCAAAAAACAAACTCGATTAATATTCAAAGTAACTGGTAAACCAAATACCCATGATAGCATACAGTATACATAACTACTGATGGCATTTTTTAATAACTCTAATTGACAATTGATTATCAAGCTGCAATTTAATGTTTATCACTAATAAAAACAACTCATAAGTGAATTTATGACTTTGGTGATTGAAAATTTTAAGCATGCCTTGGATGATTTAGTTGATACACCAACATTGTTTCATGAGATCTTTATGCAGAGATTTTGCTCCCAGATTCTAGTAATAATTTTAATATATCGATTCTCTCTCTCTCCCTCTCCCTCTCCCTTTCCCTCTCTCTCTCCTTTTTTTTTCTCCTGGGAATCAAGTAGTTAGTTCTATTACATACAAGAATCTGTCGCTTCGAAATCCAAGACACCACATGTTAGTTAAAGGAAATAGTAATAGGCAAGACAATATATAAAGAATAGACATTGAACAATCTACCAAAGAAAACTAGCATGCACAAATCAGAAACAACTGCAAGAACTGATTAGCACATGTATGTCCTCTAATGATTTGAAGAAAAACAAATACATAAGCAAATTCAGAGCAAAGATAAATGTAATTGCTAACCTGCAAGCACTAGTTGCAAGGTAACCTGTCATTCGGGCTGTCCCAGGATAAGTCATAGAAATACGACTTTTATAACGCCTTAAACAAAGAAATTTTGCAAGTTCTCAAGCAAACGTGTTGTTTTGATGTATATTTTTGTTATTTATTAGGAAAAATTATTGAGGCATGGATACAGGGATGAATGAAGATAAAATGAAGGTGAAGAGACCAAAATATGGCATTCTGAAGTGGTACAGGCAACTAGAGAAAAATGGAGGCGAAGTGAGGGTCCACATGGACCTCCACGGCTTGTGTGACTTCCCACAAGTCGTGAGGTCCTTTGTGGCCTCACACTTGGACATGTAGGGTGGCGTGGCCATGAAAATTGGCTAAGGCAAGCATGATGGCGCATTTCATAGGTCGTGAGCAATGAGATGGGTCGTGTGTTGGGACATCAAAGTGACGTGAAGGCATCACCGTTGAAATGCAAGCAAAATGGGTTAAGGGGTGCCAGATGACGTACTAAATGGGTCGTCTGGAGCGAATGGACCATTGCACCTGCCGTCGAGGTGACGTGATTGTGTACCATTAAAAGTTAAAGATTCCGCGCTATGTGAGGTAAGACTGGACGTGTCACGAGCCGTGTGACCAACCACGGTACGTGACTGGGTTTGTGACATCAAAGGAGAGTTGGAAAATATTAAGGCCGAGGAGACGGCCCATTTCACAGACTGTCCAGACTCGCACGGACCGTCTACTACATATGGAGATGGTGTTGGAGAAGAAATGAAGTTCAACCAAACGGACCGTCAAATGGTACGTTTACCTTCACACGGACCGTTTGGTGAACTGTGTCCATGCCAATGGAATTTTTTCTTATTTTAATTAGGATTAGGTTTTCTTTATATATAAATAGTTATTTTATTTTATTTTTAGTTAGTCTTGGATGGCAAGAGCTAGAAAACATTGAAAAATAATATTTTTCTTAGAGATTTCACAAGATTTTGGGATTTTTCTTACCGAATTCAAGTTTGTAACTTGTGGATCATTGATTCTTCAATAGTAAGTCTTCTATTATGAATTCATTGTATAGTTACGAGCTTTATTTCTTAAATATGTTAGGCTAAACCCACAACTAGGATTGAGGAAACCATGACAAATAATAAGATAGGCGAATATGGAGTAAATCTCGAGATTGATTAGCGTATATATCGTAGTAATCTTCGTTATAATTTCTTCCTTGATGAGTCAACACATTAAGGTAAGCCTTTATTCTTTGCATGTCCAAAAGGGATATTTTGATTAGCAAAAGAGTTCTACGATGGGAATTCGAGGTTTTTAACCTAGTTTAAATACTTGAAAGGTGAAAGTATTCCAGGATAAACAACAAGGGTTAATATGTAGACTTTCTGATACCAAAAGGTGATGAATGATATGCATTTAAGAGGGACCATGAGGTAAATTAGATGTTACATAACTTGTTAGATCTTATATATGTAATCATGAACGAGTTTACCACTAGATTCGGCTATTGCATTAGTTTTCATGGGGAACACAACCCTAGCTTTGCATAAATTTTCTGCATACTAGTCATTCTTGCACTCATTTATTGCTTTACTTTAGTAAGTTAGTTTGAAAAAAACTGAAACCCCCATATTTACTTTATACACTTTTGTTTCGAGAATATATATTAAATCTGAAAATAGTACTATAGATATATTCTCACGCATTCCCTGGGGGATCGACCTCAACTCTGGTTGAATTCTATATTTGATCAACGACCGCTTCACTATTCCATTTGGAGTGTAAATTTGGGCGTATCAAATTTTGACGTCGTTGCCGGGGAATACGGCAAAGTAATAGTCTATTAGTTTCTATTTTTAGTTTGTAATACTAGTCCCTAATTTACTTTTATTTCTTGTTTTTGTTTCTTAGTAGGGAGCCAGCGTTGCATGCTAAACACCCGAAGCAAGGGTGAAGCACTTGTTCCCTACGACCCCGAGCTTACTAAATTAATCTGCTGAATGAATGCCCAAGAACGTGAAGCAGCTAGACAAAAAGAATTGGCAGTGAACCTGGAAGGTGGGGGAAATGACACTTTGGGTGACGGTGATAATGCTGGGAATGAGGTATTACCTGTAGTACCACTTAAACAAGTGTTGCTACCCGGTGTGAGGCCACAAGTGACTTAGTCGCCCCAAGCTATGAATGATGATGATGAGGGTACTGGGACTACTAGGGCGATTGTACTTCCCTCACTGCCCGCGAGTGTTAAGTTCACTATCACTAGCACCATGTTGCAGATGCTATAGATGAAAGGGTTGTTCAACGGAGCAGCAACTGAGGATGCAAATCACCATGTCCTCAACTTTCTAGCAACATGCCAGTCATTTGAGATTCGTAGGGTCAGCCAGCAAATAATTAGGTTGCGGTTATTCCCATTATCTCTTTCTGGTGCGGCAACTAAGTGGCTGAATGAGTTTCTACATGATTCCATCCGCACTTGGGGAGAGTTAAAGGAAGCAGTCTTAGAGAGGTTCTTCCCTGCATCAAAACAGCTCAAAATCACAGATGACATTGGCTCTTATAAGCAACTGCCGAATGAAGCACTACATGAGACTTGGGAGAGATTCAAGTAGAAGCTTAAGCAGTGCCCCAATCATCTCCTCACAGATGAGCATTTGAAGAAAGTCTTCTACAGCTCCTGCAATTTTGTGACTAAGTTGATCGTTGATGCTACTTGTGGGGGGTCATACATGTCTAGGACTTTCCCGAACATTGTGGTAATCTTAAATCAGGTAGCCTAGAACAACAGAGCATGGTATACTAGACACGGAGATTGTTCGGGGCTCATCTTTGAGATGATGGAGGAGCAGCGACGAAAGAAGGAGGAACGGGATCAAGACATGGCACACATGAAGACCCAATTAGACTTGTTTTCAAAGCGGTTCTTAGGAGGAGCAGAAAAGGTAAAAGTTGTAGACACAATGCCTAGGTACGATGATCAAGGTTACAACTTTGATGAAGAGGCAAACTTCTTAGGTAGCCAGGGGGTTACCAGCCACTCAACGCTGGTAATCAAGGTCAGAACTATCAAGAAAACTGGCAGAACAGAGACGGTTATCGGAACCATGAGCATCAGAACAATAATGGCAAAAATTCAAAGTTAGAAGAAATTATGGCAAAGGTTCTTGACAAGGTTGAGTCCACAGAGCTAGGGATGCGAGATATAAAAGGGGAGATGTCCAATGTTCGATAGTTGGTCAACTCGTATTCCACCTCAATGAAGAAACTAGAGCAGCAGATAGGTCAACTGTCAGCAGCCTTAAACCAGATTAAAGCTGGGTCATTGTCGAGCGATACTATTCAGAACCCAAAGAATGATGGTCATTGCATGGCAGTACCCACGAGGAGTAGTAAGGTACTTTCTGACCCTATTGTACCCAGTAATACAGGTTTGGATGAAGCTAAAGGCAAGATGCCTAACCCCGTGGAGGAGCATGTTGATGACTTGAGTGAAGAAGTAGAGGTAACACCAGTAGAGCCTGAGGTTACTAAAGAGCCTGAGGTGACACCAACAGTGACCCAATGGCTGCCAGCCATTCCTAAGCCACCACCACCTTTCCCACAGAGGTTGCAGAAAAAGGTCGAAAATGGCAAGTTTCAGAAGTTCTTATCTATGATAAAAGAGATTTTAATGAACATTCCTCTAGTGGAGGCACTTTAGCAGATGCCAGGTTGTGCTAAGTTCATGAAAGACTTAGTGACTAAGAAGAGGTTAGCCATAATCGAGCCGGCAAACAATCTCCACCACTATAGTGCCATCTCCACAAGATCTCTTGTAGAAAAGAAGGAAGATCCGAGAGCTTTCACTATCTCGTGTACTATTGGAGCCTTTGATTTTGCAAGAGCTCTCTGTGATCTAGGTGCCAACATCAACTTGATACCACTAGCAGTTTAAAGGCAGCTGGGTTTAGGAGCCCCCACAGCCACTACAATACGGCTACTCATGGGGAATAGATCGGTAAAGTGGCCCTTGGGGATTCTATGTTATGTTCTGATTCATGTGGGTCGATTCAACTTTTTGGCAAACTTTGTTATTCTAAACTGTCAGGTGGATTTTGAGGTTCCCGTCATCCTTAGGAGACCATGTTTTGCTACTGGCAGGGTGTTGGTAGACATAGAGTGAGGAGAGTTGACTTTCAGACTCAATATGGAAGAGGTGAAGTTTAATATGTGTGCTGCAATGAAGAGACCTAAAGAGGTAGCAGTGATGTCTATCCTCAATACTGAGGATGATTATCTGTCTGAGATCCCACTTGAGGAAACAATGATTGTAGACACACTAGCAGCAATGTTGATGAACTTCCCAGATGATGGTATTGGCGGGTATACAGATACCATGAATGTGTTGCAAGGTAGGAGAACCAGGCCATTTGTCCCAGAAAGTTGGACTTGGACTTGCAGAACAGGTCCATGCCGCCAGCTAAACTATCCAATGAGGAGCCTCTAGCTATGGAGCTCAAGGAGCTACCCCAACACCTCAGGTATGTATTTTTGGGTATTGACAACACTCTTCCTATAATTGTAGCTATCGATCTTCACGAAAACTAGGTAGAGGCAAAGCTGGGGGTCCTCCAAATGTTTAAGCAACCTATTGGTTAGACCATTGCGGATATTATAGGGATTCCTCCAGGGATATGAATGCACAGGATTAAATTGAAGGATAATTGTGTATCCAGTATTGAGAACCAGCGCAGGTTGAACCCACCTATGCAAGACGTGGTGAAAAAAGAGATCATCAAGTGGCTAGATGCTAGGGTGTTGTACCCCATTTCTGACAGCAAGTAGGTCAGTCAAGCAAAGTGTGTCCCAAAGAAAAGGGGCATGATAGTGATAGCTAACGACAAAAATGAGTTGGTCCATTTAAGACCGATGATAGGATGATGAGTGTGCATGGACTACAGCAAGCTGCATAAATAGACCTTGAAAGACCATTTCCCCATACCCTTCATGGACCAGATGTTAGACAGGTTGGCAGGTTGAGGGTGGTACTGCTTCTTGGACGGGTACTCGGGCTACAATTAGATATTTATAGCCCCGGAGGATCAGGAGAAGACTACTTTCACTTGCCTATATGGGACTTTTGATTTTAGAAAGATGCCCTTCGGGCTGTACAATGCCCCAGCCACCTTCCAGCATAATATGATGTCGATCTTTTCTGACATGGTTGAAGACACCCTTGAGGTACTTATGGATGACTTCTCTGTAGTGGGTGATTCTTTCGATACATGTCTGTTGAATCTTAGCAGGGCACCACAACATTGTAAGGAGACTAATATGGTGCTAAACTAGGAGAAGCGCCACTTCATGGTCAAGGAGGGGATAGTTCTTGGCCATAAGATTTCTGAGAAGGGCATAGAAGTGGATAAGGCAAAGATCGAGGTGATTGAGAAATTGCTGCCACCCATATCTGTGAAGGGGGTCCAGAGTTTCGTTGGGCATGCAGGTTTTTACTAATGATTTATCAAAGACTTCTCCAAGATTGCACACCCTTTATGCAAACCATTGGAGAAGGATGCAAAGTTCCACTTTGATGATAGCTGCAAGCATGTCTTTGAGACTCTGAAGCAAAAGCTAATTTCTTTTCTTGTGGTGGTTGCACCTAACTAGACTGCTGGCTTCAGCTGATTTCCACTCTTATGGTGGTTGCACCTAACTAGACTGCCCCGTTTGAGGTGATGTATAATGCAACAGAATTGTTGTAGGTTTTGTGCTCGGACAGAAGTGCAACAAGATTTTCCACCTTATATACTACGCCAGCAAAACCCTCAATGATGCTCAAAAGAATTATACAGTGACTGAGCAGGAGTTGTTGGTTATGGTATATGGGTTTAACAAGTTCTTGGCATATTTATTGGGTACAAAATCAATATTGCACACCGACTATGCCACTTTGCGATACCTCATGGAAAAGAAAGACACTAAGTCGCGGTTGATCAGATGGGTTCTCCTGCTGTAAGAGTTTGACTTCGAGGTCCTACACAGAAAAGGATCTGAGAACCAAGTAGCAGACCACTTATCCAGATTGGAGGATGAGGCAAGACTGACAGATTGGTTAAACATCGATGATTCCTTTCCCAATGAGCAGGTATTGGCATCTTCTATTAATCTCATTCCTTGGTTTGCTGATTTTGCTAACTATCTGGTGAGCAATATTATGCCAGAGGGCCTTAACCCTCACCAGAGAAAAAAGTTTCTTTTTTATGTGTATAGGTACTTCTGGGATGACCTACTTGTTCAGAACATGTATGATGTGGTAATCAGGAGGTGCATTCCAGAAGCGGAGATATTGAGTATAATGGAGGCCTGTCACTCATGCGCAGTGAGGGATCATCATGATGGAGCCAGAGCGGTGAAGAAGATTCTCTATCATGGGTACTACTGGCCCACCATCTATAAAGATGCCCACGACTTGGTGTTTAGGTGTGATCAGTGCCAATGACAGGGTAACATCTCCAAGTGCCAAGAGCTGCCCATGACCCCTATTCTTGAGGTAGAGATTTTTTACGGCTGGGGCATCGACTTCATGGACCTATTTGTGAGTTTGTGTGGAATGAAGTATATCTCGGTGGCAATGGACTATGTCTCAAAATGGGTGGAGGCAGTTACATTGCCAAACAATGAGAGCAAGAGTGTTGTCCAATTTCTGAGGCAGAACATCTTTTCCAGATTTGGGACACCTAGAATTACGATCAATGACGGGGGTTCTCACTTCTGTAACAAGGTTTTTCATGCAATACTCGCAAATTATGGAGTACCACAGCACAAGGTTGCCACACCTTATCACCCGTAGACTAGTGGACAGGTTGAAGTGTCAAACAGAGAGATCAAGGAAATTCTGACCAAGTCTGTGAATGCTACCTAGACGGATTGGGCGAGGAAGCTAGATGATATGCTTTGGGCCTATAGGATGGCTTAGAAGACACCCATTGGTATATCCCCATATCAGTTGGTGTTTGGTAAAGTCAGTCATCTGCCTGTAGAGTTAGAGCATAAGGCACTCTAGGCTTTAAAGAAGCTCAACATGAACTGGGAGGAGGCTGCTGACATGACACTTGACCAACTCAATGACTTGGATAAGTTTCGCCTCCACGGATATGAGAGTGCACCACTGTACAAGCAAAGGATGAAGGTCCAGCATAACAAGCATATTGTCTAACGGAGCTTTGGTGTCGGTGACAGGATCTTACTTTATAACTCTAGGTTGAGACTCTTCCCAGGTAAGCTAAAGTCAAGGTGATCTGGCCAGTACACGACTAGCCAGGTGTTTCCCCATGGTGCAGTTGAGCTACAAGCAGAAAATGGGGATCGATTCAAGGTAAACGGCCAGTGAGTGAAGCAATATGTGGGTGCAACAGAAGAGAACTTAGAAATAGAGGTTTTACTCCTTGACGAAGTCTGAGTAGTCAAGACATTGCATTATGTTGCGACGTTAAATCAAGTGCTCCATGGGAGGCAACCCATGTATCATAATAGCATCAAAAAAATTTTAAAATTTAATTAAAAAATAAAATAAAATAATATTTAATTTATATGTCATGCATTTTCTTGTTTTTGGTTTGTGTTTCCAGGTGAGTATAGGTGCTATGTTGGAATTTAGGAGTCCACACATGGAGAAAAACATGTCTTGAGGCTAAAATAGCCTAAAATTTTCCAAAGGAAAGACACACGACCCTTTTACACGATCATGTCACGTCCAACAGTTCGTGAGAGACTCCGTTAAGTGTGTGTGTACCAGGTGAGCCAAAATTGAAAAAGTGTGGGGAGACGATCAACCAAATGGATCGTGACCCATGTCACGACCTATGAGGCTGACCGTGGAGATGACATCGATGAAGGACAAGGTAGAATACAACACCAAGTGTTGTCAAACAGGTGCCTACACGGCCTGTCGACCATTACACAGCCCGTGACATGGTGCCTTTACACATGTGTATCCAAGAAAGTGAAAAAATTTTGAAGTAAGGTGGGACTGACAGTCCAAACGAACCATGATATATGTCACAGATCGTGAGGCCGCCCATGGGTATCAAGTTCTTCAAGCAAGTTTTCATCTTCATTGCTATTTATCAAGTAAGAACTTAATTTTCCATCTTCTATTGTAGATTTTGGTGCTTCCATGTGTAGATCTTGGTCAAAGATTATTCCTTTCGTGTTTTAATGCTTCATAAGTCATATTAATGAGGCTGGGTGTGCATGTAGAGGTAAAAACCACCAATGTTGAGTTCTTAAGCTCCAAACCATGAAAAGTGAGGTTTTATGTTGCTTTTTGACATGATTTTTGGGGAAATTGAGTTATATATGCTATTGTGTTGATGAAATCATGATTAGGTGATTTGAATGTAAATGAAAGTAGGTGTGTGCATGTGATAAGCCAAAAATTGGTTCAAGAGGGGTTGGATGACTGCTCATATGGCTCATGGCATGTTTCATGGACCGTGTAACATCCCATCTCGCACGTCCCCTCTGACGGGCCCTTTCACGGACTGTGTCTTGCTACACGGGCCATGTAGGGTGTCGTGCACCCTATTCCACCTGTATTATTTTACATATGTTGCTTTAAATTTTTATGTTATATATGTTCTTAAGTGCACTAGCCCTATGATAGACTGAGTGACGCCATTCTTAAGGGTTATTGTCACTTTTATGGCACAGGGGAAGTCTGAGTACCCGTTAGAGAGTGACCCCTATTCTTGAGGTAGAGATCGCCATTCTTAAGGGTTATTGTCACTTTTATGGCACAGGGGAAGTCTGAGTACCCGTTAGTGAGTCAACCTGCGTGTGCAATGATATCTAACAACGTGTATTCTTTTGTGGCATATGCAGGTACTATGGGTCCACGATGTTGCTTAGTCAGACGCAGTGGTAGGGACGAGCCTATGTCACACCTCCATGACTCCCCAACGATCTCATCTAGTAATCAGGTTAGGAGTGACTCAGGTGATGACCTCTTCAGTGGTTCCGAAGTTCGCTATAGAGGCAATGTCTCCCCCTACTCTTCTCATACTATGTGGGCCCGTGCATCAAGTCATCGCAGAGCTCCCCAGTCTGATGAGGTGGCCCCTTCCACGAGAGTTGAGGAGGAGGCAGCTGACCTAGAATAGGAGAATACTTCAGACCAGGATGAGTAGGGGCAAACTCTAGAGGTTGAGGGTCATAACACTAAAGAGCAGGCGAATGAGGTTGAACTTGGGGATAGTGATGACGAGGCCATTCATTTTGCAGTCTCCCGAATGACAGACTCCAAAATAGCCCGGGCACTTATTATCTTTTTGAGGGGCCAGTGGACAATCCCAAGCGCTAAGGACATCTACACCAATAGTCTTACAAAAGGTTTTGGGGGGTTCAAACAGTGATCGGTCCTTCCGAAGGTTTGGGTAATCACTGACCAACTTGACAGAGTCCCAGAAATTAGTGATACCTTTGACTCACATAAGTTCGGTTGGATGGCGCAACCACCAGGGTACTATGGGCCCGCCATTATGGAAGAGTTCTATTCAAACTATGTCGCTAGCCTCTTGAACTCGGTGGAGGGTACCCAATTTAGAAAGGTGAAGAGACAGGTTGCCCTTACTAGGTCCCTGAGGTCACATGTAATGATGCGTGGTACTCGAGTGAATATATCAGAAACCATCATTAACCTATTCCTATTTGGGCCAAACTACCAAGCTCCTCTAGATGTACAGTTTATGGAGAGATACATGCAGATTATGGATGCGGCGCGGATGACTAACTCGTCATCCAGGGCTGCACTGTTGGGTTGTATTGCAGAGCGAATAGCCATTCAGGGGGCAAAGGCGCCTTGGGTTGTAGACCCCAAGTGTCCTATCACCAAAGAATTGTTAATATTCACTGTAAAATTTTAGTGGTCGGTGGTGCGGGCCAGGCTGAGACCCATAGGTGATGATAATACACTCCAACCTTCGCATGTTTCTCTTATAGCATGCCTGATGTCCAGGTTTAGAATAAATGTGGGCCAAATCATTATTTTTGAGATGTGGGATCGAGCTTTATCTAAGAGAGCTGGCATACCCTTCCCGTGCTTGGTTTGTGCCTTATGCAAATAGGCTGGTGTTCCCACTACTTATTTTTTGGACAAGAGGATAGCCCCCAAAGGCGTAGCCAACATTTTTCTAATCAAGGATGTCCAAAACCCGCTCATGAGGAGCAGAACACGTTCTCTAAGGGGGCCGACAAACTTCCTATCCGCACCTCTACAGCAACCCTTGCCATTTGAGGACTACACCGCCGCCCCACCATTAGGCGTGGCTTATAAATAGCCCAAGGGTAGTGGTGCAGCTTCTCTAGTATAGCAAGGGTACGCATATATGCCTTACGAGTTTTTCTCCAGATTGGTGGCGGATCAACAGCACACATGGACCATTGTTGATCAGATAGTAGAAAGGATCCCCACGTCATCCAGTCTCATTAAAAAATGGGTGGTGGACCAACGTGACAATGCCCTTAGGAGCCAAATCACCACCCTGCAGAGTCAAGTCAGCACATAGGAGGGATACTTCCACAGCATGTTCGAGATATGACTGGGGATGAGATGAAGGATCTGGTACAGACAATGAGTAGTATGAAGGCTCAAATTACTAAGTTGACTGTACAGTGCCAGGCACCTACACTGGCCCCACCACCAGAGTCGTGGATGAACCTATTTGATATCCCCACAGCGCCGGCTCTGGATGAGATATGGGGTGTTCCACCAGCCCCATCGGAGGCACCTGCACCACCCACTGAGCAGCTCAGGAGGAAGGAAAAGGGTAAATGTCTAGATCACCAAAAAAGTCCCCCTGGTAACCCACAGAGGGAAGAAGATCGGCAGATGCACAAGGCCGCCAGGGCCCAACACCAAGCAGTAGTTGAACGAGCAAAACGAGCGCGACTGGCTGCAGAGCTGGCACAGGCAGAAGCCTCCGTTAGCACCTTTGAATCGGGAGTACATATGTTGATGATGATACACCAAAGGATTCCGATCCCACAGACACTGCTGACGCTTAGGGCGTCCCAAGTATGTTCTATCCCCTTATTTATTCATTTAAGTGTTTTATGGTGTAGTGAGGACACTACACTATCTTTTCAGAGGGGTGGGGCATCCTGCCACTTGAGAGTTTTTCTTGCCATGTGTCGTTTCTCTCAAGTGTATTATCTAGTAGAACTGACATGTTTAGGTTGTATTGTTTATGTAAATATAGGTGTCATAGAAGTCTAAGGTAGCCCTTGTGTTGATATTTATGATGTTCCATGTTAACAATGCTAAGTATATATGTGTTTGCATCTCATCCTGACTAACTTCCATGATTGCGGTAAGTATTATATGTGTATGGTTGGTATTTCGGTGAATGAAGCAGGCCTATGTGATTTAGTACCAACTAGTGTAAAAGATGTGTCATGTGTGTGTGAGCTAATTACATAATTCCATCGACACACTTATGAGATAGAACTTGCCTGGTTAGTCCCACTGAAATACTTGAATGACTGGATTAGGAAGGGATCTTAGGTCGTTGTTATTGAATAGTCACTTAGCCAATAAAAGTTGACCAACCAAATGAAATTGTCCCTTTGAACCAAAAGTTGAGCCTAAATGGACCTTTTCTTTGAAATCACCCAAATTCACCTCCCCAGTCTATCTGTTGATCTCTATTTTGGCCCTGGTCTCTCCAAGGACATTGTAAACCTCCACCTAGGGCAAAAGCCTAAGTTGAGAGTGGCTTATGTTGGCCCTAGTCCTTTAGAAAGATATTGTGAACCTTGACCCAAGACAAAGGCTTAAGTTGAGGGTGGCTAGTGCAGGGGGAATAGAAAAATGAGTATGGAAATGAATAAAGTGATAAAAAGAGAAAAAGAAATGGGTTGTGAAGCTAGTGCAGGGAGAGCAGAAAAATAAGTGTGGAAAAGAATAAAGTGATAAAAAGAGAAAAAGAAATGGGTTGTAACCATGAGCAAAGCAATAAGCAAAAAAGAGAAAGAATGAAAATGAGTGAATGAGCACGGAAAGCACTTCCTGTACGATAGAAAGTGGAAAAATAGGGGCGAGAAAAGCTGGTGGGAAAAAAAAGCAAATGGCTGAGTTGAAGCAAGTTTCTAGGAGAGGCTGTTTGGTCACTTTAATCCTAAATATACCGAGCCCGAGCTTGAGCCTACGTTAA
>DF365355.1:14539-26052 GCA_000787875.1 Solanum virginianum
ACCTAAAAAGGTCATTCAAGAGTTAAGGTGGTGAAAATAAGGGCAAGTTCATGATCAAGGCATGTGTGTCCACGGGAAGTCATTTTTGAGAGTGAGTGATCACATTGCAGTCTCTGTTTTACATGCTTATGTTGAGTGTGAGACTTTGTTGTGGTGAGGGCACTATCTTTTGCATCAGTTGATTACTAATTTAATTGGGGTCACTTTATTCTTGATCATATGTAGACTGACCATGAATGCATAATGTTTATCATTACTTTTGAGATGCAGGACTCGCTAACTTAACTAGGGTCACTTTATTCCTGATCATAAGTGGACTGACCATGCATGCATAATGTTTGCTTTAATCTTTGTGGGTCCGTTTGGGGTGTTAGCACATTCCTAAAATTATGGGGTGATCCATAGTATGAGTGAGCACTTTTGTTTATGCGTTGTTTGGTTGAGTTATTATTGCTTGGAACAAGCAATCGTTCTAAGTTGAGGGTGTTGATAAGTCGTAGAAATATGACTTTTATAACGCTTTAAAGAAAGAATTTTTGCAAGTTCTTAAGCAAACGTATTGTTTTGATGTGTGTTTTTGTTATTTTTTTAGGAAAAATTATTGAGGCATGTATACAAGGACAAATAAGATAAAATGAAGGTGAAGAGGCCAAAAAATGGGTATTTCAAAGTAGCCTAGGCAACTAGAGGAGAATGGAGGTGAAGTGAGGGTCCACGTGGACCTCCACGGCTCGTGTGACTTCCCACGAATTGTGAGGTCCTTCGTGGCCTCACACTTGGCCATATGGGGTGGCGTGGTCATGTAAATTGGCCAAGGCAAGGATGACGATGCATTTCACAAGTCGTGAGCAATAAGACGGGCCATGTGTTGGGACGTCAAAGTGACGTGAAGGCATCACCGTTAAAAAGCAAGCAAAATGGATTAAGGGCAGCCAGACGACGCACTAAATGTGCCGTCTAGAGTGACATGGACCATTGCATATATTGTCAAGGTGACGTGATTGTGTACTATCGAAAGTTGAAGATTCTGTGCTAAGTGAGGTGAAATTGGACGTGTCATGGGCCACGTGGCCAACCACGGTCTGTGATTGGGTTCGTGACATCAAAAGAGAGCTGAAAAACGTTAAGGCCAAGGAGATGGCCCATTTCACAGACCATCCAGACTCGCATGGATCGTCTACTCGCGCTTGGAGATGCTGTTGAAGAAGAAACAAAGTGCAACCAAACGGACCATCAAACGATCCATTTACCTTCACACGGACCGTTTTGTGAACCGTGTACATGCCGATGAATTTTTTCTATTTTAATTAGGATTAGGTTTTCTTTATATATAAATAGTTGTTTTATTTTGTTTTTAGTTAGTCTTGGATGGCTAAAGCTAGAAAACATTGAAAATAATATTTTTCTTAGAGATTTCACAAGATTTTGGGATTTTGCTTACCGAACTCAAGTTTGTAACTTGTGGATCATTGATTCTTCAATAGTAAGTCTTCTATTATGAATTCATTGTATAGTTACGAGCTTTATTTCTTAAATATGGGATTTATCGATTCTTCAATAGTAAGTCTTCTATTATGAATTCCTTGTGTCGTTGCGAGTTTTATTTCTTGAATATATTAGGCTAAACCCACAATTAGGGTTGTGGGAACCATGACAAATCAATAAGATAGGCGAATATGGGGTAAATCTCGAGATTGATTAGCGTATATATCGTAGTAATCTTCATTATAATTTCTTCCTTGATGAGTTGATGCATTAGGGTAAGCCTTTTATTCTTTGCATGCCCAAAAGGGTTTTGATTAGGAAAAGAGT
Organism: Solanum virginianum; assembly: GCA_000787875.1. Taxonomy (NCBI): domain Eukaryota; kingdom Viridiplantae; phylum Streptophyta; class Magnoliopsida; order Solanales; family Solanaceae; genus Solanum; species Solanum virginianum. Next base: position 16,352 of record DF365355.1, read on the forward strand.
TCTATGATGGGAATTCGAGGTTTTTAACCTACTCTAAGTACTTGAGATTGAAAGGTGAAAGTACTTTGAGATAAACAACAACGGTTAATACGTAGACGTTCTGAGACCGAAAGGTGATGAATGATATGCATTTAAGAGGGATCTTGTCATGGGGAACACAATCCTAACTTCGAATAAATTGTTTGAAATCTAGTCGTTCTTTCACTCATGTATTGCTTTACTTTAGTAAGTTAGTTTGAAAAAAAAATCCCCATGTTTATTTTATGCACTTTTATTTTAGGAATAGATATCACATCTGAAAATTGTGCTAATAGATATATTCTCACGCATTCCCTGTGGGATCAACCTCAACTCAGCTTGAGTTCTATATTTGATCAACGACCACTTTACTATTTCGTTTGGAGTGTAAATTTGGGCATATCATCCCACCCGAATATGGGTTCGATTTTTTTTTGGCTCTACAAAATTCCTCAGAGAAAGAAGAAAATCATCATCATAGCCTCAGAACAATTATTATTAGTATTATTGCCACTACTGTTGATTCTCACTTTGAATTTGAGGATTGGTAGTTGTTTCACTAAAAAGGGATATTGAATTTACATTTCTTCCAACATAAAAAATAAAATCGCATGCATGATGAGATGAAATCTAAACAGCCAAAATCAAGACTAAATAGAAAGAACATCATGTTATAAAATAAGTATAGTATTAACTAGAAGCTATAAAATAAATCTAGAAGATTAAAGAAGAAAAGAGAATGAAAGCTGAAATTAAGAAAGTAGAGAGAATTATATATTACTCTCAATCGATCCATTTTGCTATGCAATGCAGAGCCTATTTATAACTAAATTGTGAAGACATATCCCACTATATGTGGGACCCACAACATCATTGTAAGCATAATTAAGTGGGTGGGACCTACTATCCACTTAGTCCAATAATTTCTCCTTTACAATACAATTTTCATTTACAACACTCCCCTAAATTGTTCATGTAAAAGGGAGGCTCTATGTTACCTTAATATCTATTTGCTGCCTCTTTAAGAACCTTGCTAAGAAAAATTCAGTGGGAAAAAAAACTAATCTGCAAGATTATCACTTGAACGAATCTGTTGTACATCAATTACACCTTTCTTCTAAAGATCATGTGTGAAAAATAATTTTGGTGAAATGTATTTCGTTCTGTCTCCCTTTATGAAGGCACATTTCAGCTAAGCTATGCACGCAACATTATCTTCAAATATGACTGTGGGTACTTTGATGTTATTTTTCAGTCCGCACTTCTCTTGGATGGAATGTATCATCGATCTCAACCATATACATTCTCTACTTGCTTCATGAATTGCTATTATTTCAGCATGATTTGAAGAAATAGCAAATACGAACTGCTTTGTAGATTGCCATGATATAGCAGTTCCTATGTATGTAAACAGATAGCCTGTTTGAGATTGAATTTTATGTGGATCTGATAAATAACCTGCATTTGCATAACCAACAAGGTCTGCATAACTTTTGTTAGTATAAAGCAAATCGATATCAATTGTAGCTTTCAGGTATCGCAAAATATGTTTGATCCCGTTCCAATGCCTTCGGGTTGGGGAAGAATTGTATCTTGCTAGCAAATTAACAGAAAATATTATATCAGATCTAGTTGAGTTAGCAAGATACATAAGTGCTTCAATAACACTGAGATATAGTACTTCAAGACCAAGAAGTTTTTCATCCTCTTCTGGAGGATGGAATGGATCTTTATTCGCTTCAAGTGATCTAACAACCACTGAAGTACTTAATGGATGTGCTTTGTCCATATAGAATCATTTTAGGATTTTCTCGGTATAGGTAGATTGATAAATAAAAATCTCGTCTGCTAAATGTTCAATTTGTAGACAACAAACAAAGTTTTGTATTTTCGAGATTTTTCATCTTAAATTCTTTCTTAAGATATTCAATTGTCTTTTGGACCTCTTCAGGAGTTCTAATGAGATTTATATCATCAACATAAACAACGAGTATTACAAACTCTGATTTCGTTTTCTTAATACACATATGAATGACATCGTTTATATATCCTTTAGTTGTCAAGTACTCACTAAGGCGATTGTACCATATACACCCTGATTATTTCAGACCATATAATGACCTTTGCAATTTGACTGAGAATATTCCTCAAGACTTATTACATGTTTCAGGCAATTTAAATCCTTTTGGGATTTTCATGTAAATTTCGTTGTCAAGTGGACCATATAGGTAAGCTGTAACTACATTCATTAAATGTATTTCCAGATTTTTATGTATAGCTAAACTGATGAGATATCGAAAAGTTATTTCATCCATAACAGGTGAATATATTTCATCATAATTGACACCGGGTCTTTGAGAGAATCCTTGTGCAACAAGGCGTACTTTATATCTTACAATTTCATTTCTCTCATTTCGCTTTTGCACAAAAATTCATTTATAGCAAACTGATTTTACACCATCAGGGGTTTGAACTACAGGTCCAAATACCTCACGCTTAGAGAGTGAATTCAACTCAGATTGAATTATTTTTTTAACTTGGGCCAATTATCTCTGTGTCGACATTCTTCGATGGATTTAGTCTCAATATTTTCACTATCTTGCATGAGATTAAGTGCACATTATATGCAAAATCATTATCCACTTAATTTTCGATCGATCAAAATTTATCTCATCATCAATAGAACTTATAGGAAGTTCTCCATTCACTTGAGTCTCGAGTTCATTGATTTCTTCAGGAATATCAGGATTTCTCAAGTCTTGACTTTCTTCAGGAGGTTCTTCTATTGTATCATCTTTATTATTCTTTACGCATCTTTTTCTAGAATTTTTATCCTTTGAACACAATGGTCTACCATGCTTCAGGCGTGTTTGGAATTCAGAAGTTGTGATACTAGCAGATGGTCTCTTTGAGATACCAATCCAGATAGGTACATTCATTGCAGGGATATGTGACTGGTATTCATTTCAAATCAGCAAATGCATCTGGTATTTGATTTGTGATTGTCTACAAGTAGATGATCTTCTAGATCTCCTGTTCACATATGCGTGTTCGTGGATCAAAATGAGATAGTGATGAGACTTTCCACGCAATTTCTTTAATTTTTTTTGGGATTTCTTTTTCTCTCCCCCTAATTGGGGGAAAATTGTTTCATCAAATCGACAATCTACAAATCTAGTTGTAAATAAATCTCCTGTCAATGGTTCAAGGTATCGAATTACGAAGGGTGAGTTAAACCCAACATATATACCTAACCTCCATTGAGGGCCCATCTTAGTACGCTATGGTGGTGCTGCAGTCACATATACCGCACAACCAAAAATTCGTAGATGAGCTATATTTGGTTCATGACCAAATACTAATTATAGCGAAGAATATTTATTATAACTAGTCGGTCTGAGACGTAGAAGTGTTGTTGCATGTAAGATAGCATGACCCCAGGCAGTAACGGGTAATTTTGATTTCATAAGCAGTGGTCTTGCTATCAATTGTAGGCACTTAATAAATGACTCTGCAAGACTATTTTGAGTATGAAAATGAGCTACCGAATGTTTAATTTTTATCCCAATTGATATGCAGTAATCGTCAAAAGCTTGGGATATAAATTCACCAACATTATCTAAACAAATAGATTTAACTGGATAATCTAGGAATTACGCCCTTAATCTTATTATTTGTGTCAGTAGCCGCGCACACGCCAAGTTGCGGGATGATAAAAAGTACACGTGAGACCATCTTGATGATGCATCTATTAGGACCATAAAATATCTATACACTCCACTATATGGATGAATCGGTCCACATATGTCCCCATGTATATGTTTCAAAAATCTCGTGGATTCGATGCCGACCTTCAGGGTCGATGGTCTGACAATTAATTTGCCTTGATAGCAAGTAGCACATAAAAATTCGTCATTCACAAGAATCTTTAGGTTCTTTAGCGGATGACCAGTGGAATTTTTAATAATTCATCTTCATAATTATTGATCCAGGATGACCTATTTGGTCATGTCATAGCATAAAAGTTTTTGGATCAGTAAACTCTGATTTACGATTGAATGTGCTTTACTGGCATAAATTTCTGCATAATATAGGCTAGATGATAAAGTTGACGATTTTTTCAGAATATATTTCTTTCCCGAGACACTCTTGGTTATACCAAGGTACTAAAAATATTTTTTATTGTTTGGTTAATGAATAAAAATATTTTTTAGAAAAAAATTCTATTTTTAGCTAGAAAGTAGATAACAAATTTGTAGAAAAATAATTTCTGACATAAAAATATTTTTATAATTTAAAGTATTTTTAAAAATAAATATTTAAATTCTTTTTTGAAGAGTGGGGGTGGGCTAGTGTAAACATTAAATTTTTTAAAATTAATTTTTTTGTATTGTGGAGAGAGTGAATTCAACTCAGATTGAATTATTTTTTTAACTTGGGCCAATTATCTCTGTGTCGACATTCTTCGATGGATTTAGTCTCAATATTTTCACTATCTTGCATGAGATTAAGTGCACATTATATGCAAAATCATTATCCACTTAATTTTCGATCGATCAAAATTTATCTCATCATCAATAGAACTTAAAATTTTCAAAATTTTAAATTATTTTAACAAGTAAATTTTTATCTTTTTTATATGGGGTTGGGTCGGGGGTGGGGGTGGAGCAGGAGGAAACTGGGGGTGGGGTAGATGTGCGGGGGCGGTGTATTGTAAAAAAATTAAATTTTTTGGTATGGGGGTTGGGGGGCTAGGTAAAAATTTTTTTAAAAAAATCAATTTTGAATTTTTTGGGGGGAGGAGGAGGGGGAGAAATTGGATGAGTCGGAATAGAAATAAGTGAAAAAGATAAATTTTCAAAATGTAAATTGTTTTTCAAAAATAAATTTTTAATCTAATTTTATTTAAAAAAATTTGAGGAGGGAGATCGTAATATGGATGGGATAAAAAAATCAATTTCAAATTGGATAAGAGGTTTGAAAAATATTTTCCTTAACTTTTGGAAGGAAGTTATTTTTCTTAAATTTGAGAAAAATAAGTTGATTTGGAAAATATTTTCAAAACATTTAAGCCAACCAAACATAAGAAAATGAAAAAATATTTTCTGAAAAATATTTTCTCAATACCAAACACACCCTTAGTGTCTCAATATGATATTCATTTTTGCGGATATCTATAAAACTTAGTAGATTTCTAGGGGATTTAGAAGAGAACAATGCATTTTCTATAACAATTTTTGTCCCCTTAGGTAGAAATATAGTAGCTCTTTCGGAGCTTGCAATATATTTTGCATTACCAGATATTGTAGAAACATTTGTCTTTCTTCTAAGTAAAGTAGAAAAATATTTCTCGTTTTTAAAAATTGCATGAGTTGTTCCACTGTCAATTACGCAAATATTTTCGCGATTGATTATTAATCCAAACAAAATTTGAGGCATATTCATTCCTTTTAAAGAGAAAAGTAATGAAGTAAATATTTATTTTAGACCTCATATGTTTTACTGAAAAGTCTTGCATAAATATCATAATTAGAAAGAAATAATGTTATTCATTTTACATGAGTTATAAAAATACGAATTTATACATAAAATAGAAGTGAAACAATCAGAGAAAATTATTTTAAATATTATCAGGCTTATTAATGATTATATTTCCATCATTATTAAAAAAGTTCAGGCAAATTTAAGTAGTCAACTACATCCAGATGCATAAGTTCTATATTATTTTCAGTAATCTAGATGAAGTATGTGAACATTCTATACTTGGGAAGGCATTTTGATAACAAGCATGTCTTTGACCAATGCCCTTTATCTCCATATTTGTGACATATGCTTTCTGAATTTTTCGTTGAAAAAGCTTTTGGCTTTTCTTTCCTTCTTTTTAAATTGCTGATTATGTCTTGTGTGAGACGACTATCATGATATTTCATTAACAATTCATTATGTTTTTTAGCAATAAGAAGGAGAGTAAGCAATTCAGAATATTTAGTAAATCTCATATCGCGATATTGTTGCTGCAGGTTCAAGCTTATCTTGTTCAGTGATTTCTTCTCCACATATATTCAGCTGTAATATAATTTGAATATTGTTGAATTATATTCAGTTATATTTTTGAAATCTAATAATCTTGATTTAACAAATCATGACGTACTTGTGGAAGGACGACCAACTTCAGGTGGCCATATCATTCTTTAAGATTCTTCGACAAATTTAGAGAATCTTTTATTGTAAGATATTGCAATTTTAACCCCTCGTCAAGAACATGGCGGAGAAATATCAAAGCTTTGGCACGATTTTGACTGGATGCTTCATTGTCATCTTTAATGGTGTCTATCAGACCCATTGATTCAAAATATAGTTCAGCATCTAGTGCCCATGATGAATAATTCGTTCCAGAAATATTAAGAACAATGAATTTAACTTTTGAAATATTAGATATATAATAAAATGAAATTCTTACCTTCTTTGTTACTTGTTTAAAACAACTTTAAATGAGTAGAGTTTCGTGCTGATAACGTTTTATAAATAAGTATGGTATTAAGCTATAAAATAAATCTAGAAGATTAAAGAAGAAAAAAGAATGAAAGCTGAAACTGAGAAAGTAGATACAGAATTATATATTACTCTCAATCGGTCCATTTTGCTCTGCAATGCAGAGCCTATTTATAACTAAATTGTGAAGATATATCCCACTATATATGGGACCCACAACATCATTGTAAGCATAATTAGGTGGATGGGACCTACTATCCACTTAACCCAATAATTTCTCCTTTACAATACAATTTTCATTTACAACACATCACAGATTCATAAGATTTTTCGAGCACCAAACAAATTAAACATTACCAACAACAACAACAAAAAAAATCCAATGCAAAATATATACTCAACATGGAATCCATTGGCGACAACTAAAAAAAAAATCCAACGCAAAATACTCTACATTGAATTCATTGAGGAAGGAAATACTTACGATAAATCTAAGGAACGTCGTTGATAACTACACAATTATTGTGGAAAGGTAATGATTAGATTTTCCTGAGGATTCATGTATACTGTAGTTGCTTTATTGGATTTTTTTAAACTTAAGTTAAGAAAAGAGAGAGAAGACAGGAAAAAAGAAAGAGCAGGCAAGGAAGAGACACGTACAAAGAAAGAGACACCTATATATTGGTACTGACAGCTGGAATTATATCATCAATCCACCAACATCTTTAAAAATTGAAAAATCCAATTTTGCCCTTAGAAATAGCCATGACCCGATGTGAATTCGAATTAGTCAAACTTCAACGTGGATATCATATACTAAATGAAAAACTTTTAAAAATATATATATATAATGAAATACTTAATTTTGTTGAAGTTGGTCAACTTATCCAACAATAGTGACAATAAAATTGTACCTGGACATAGAAATAAATGTGACATGACTGAAAAATTCAAAAAAAAATTCATTAATATTCAAAGTAATTGGTAAACCAAATGCCCATTATATATATAACTATTGATGACATTTTTAAGAACTCTAATTGACAATTGATTATCAAGCTGCACTTTAATGTTTATCGCTAATAAAAAGCAACTCATAAGTGAATTCGTGACTTTGGTAGTTAAAAATTTTAAGCATGTCTTGGATGATTTAGTTGATACACCAACATTGTTTCATGGGATCTTTATGCAAAGGTTTTATTCCTAGATTCTGGTAACAAGTTTTAATACATAAATTCTCTCTCGCTCTCGCTCTCATTCTCTCTCTCTTCTCTTTTTTTTTTCTCCTGGAAATCAAGTAGTTAGTTCTATTACATACAATAATCTGTCGCTTTGGAATCCAAGATTCCACATGTTAGTTAAAGGAAGTAGCAATAGGCAAGACAATATATAAAAAATAAACATTGAACAATCTACCAAAAAGAACCAGCATGCACAAACCAGAAACAACTGCAAGAACTGATTAGCACATGTATGTTCTCTAATGATTTGAAGGAAAATAAATACATAAACAAATGTATAGCAAAGATAAATGCAATTCCTAACCTGCAAGCATCAGTTGCAGGGTAACCTATCATCCGGGTTGCTCTGTCCGGATACGATTTGATTTCTTTTCGACACTACTAAATTCCTTAGAGAAAGAAAAAAATCATCATCATAGCCTCAGAACAATTATTATTAGTATTATTGCCATTACTATTGATTCTCACTTTGAGGTTGAAGATTGATAGTTATTTCACTAAAAAGAGACGTTGAATTTATATTTTTTCAACACAAAAAATAAAATCGCATGCATTGAAGAGAGGAAGCAGCAATAGCGCCCTTTGAACTTTCTCCTCTGCTCTTTGTAAATTCTCATTCTTTTGTCTTAAAATTTTTTAGAATTGCAAGAGAAGAGAAATAATCTTTGTGTTTGAATGAGAAAGATAAAAGAAATGAGAAAGATAAAAGAAGAGATAAAACAGAAGAAAATTTAGAGTGAAGATGAAAAAGAAATTAAAAGTTGAAGCAGTCAGTGGCTATGTGGGCGTTTAATTGTAGGATGTAGAACACGTAAACCTAAATGCTTGAAAAATCGACTATACCCTCAATTTGAAATTTATTGGCATTAAGCTGCTATGCTGAAATTACCCTTTTCTATTATAGTAGAAATTATGAAATCATAATAGACAAGTAAGGCATGTTCAAGTGGTTGACAACTTTCATAATTGATCGATAGATTGAAGACTGAGTCACTTTAAAGGATTAGCAAGAACACTATTGATAAAAACATTGTTGCGATAAATTTTTGGCTAAAAAAAGAAAGAAGATAATAACAAACATCAAACATTATAGATTCTGAAATCACGTAAGATTGATTTTAGATCATTCAAGCAATGTTAATTGTTGTAATATTTAAGAATTAAAAATTGACAAAATTTAATTTTATATAAATTATTTTCTTGTTTGAACATGATAAAACAACTAAAAGGGCGAAAAAGAACACAAATCGTTTATAAAAAATGACCACGTGAAACACTGTAGACAATAACATATTTGAAATACAATATTTATTTATATCTTTTATATATATAATATTTTTTTAATGTCAATTGTTATGATTTAATAATTTAATTCTTCTCAAATATAATTTTTAATAACGTGATGCACACGTGCAAAATACTTATGTTTGAACTTTTTGCCCTTCATTAAAAGTCTCTCCTTTAAATTTAATTTCCTTTTTTAATGTTAGAGCCCGTACACTTGCGTGTTGGTATCATGGTAATCAATTGAGGTCCTTAGTGTCATTTTCTAGGTTGTTGACAAGTTAGTGCATTTTTGAAGAATTTGAAACTTTATTGGAAATCTTTGTTAAGGTTGGTGAATATAAGTTATGGACATGTTATATATACAAGTGTACACTTTCAAGATTTAAGTTGCTATATATTTCTTTGGTATTACAAGTAAAGGAAACATATGCTTATAAAGTTACAAAGTGTATTGTGGTGATTGGTTCTAGTTTTACTAACAAGACATTATTTTCTTTTATGAGGGGAACATGAGTATTATATATGTACATACATTATAAGTTGTAACAAGAAGAGGCCAAGTGTTTATTTACTTATACATACATACAAGTTCCTAGAAGGTTCTACATCATTTTTATATAAGCACACTACTTGTTCAAGGAAGAACAACACATTTTATACTTA
>DF365354.1:0-13952 GCA_000787875.1 Solanum virginianum
TGAGAAAATGTTAATGTCTTCCTCCCCCCTAAAATGCATAAGCATATATACATGTATAATATAACTCAAGGCTTATTAAGGGAGTTAAACTTTGGTCCCACAATATAACATCCAATATAATTTTTACGACTTCTTCTCCTTATTCTAAAATTTCTAAAACAAATTAACACCTAACCTCCGAATTCTCCGAAAAATAGTAATAGTAATTCCAAATTCGTAATTAGTCCAACATACCAAAGTGTGAGTTCTAACAGTGAGAATGCAAAACTTTGTCATAAAGACTTGATCATGTAAGTTCCTCCTTGCTCAACAAACTTGTTGCAAGGAACTGGTATGTGGTCTATCAAAAGTGAAGTTTGCAAAATATAAAGTGTATGAAGCATGTGTCAAAAGAAAGCAGATTAGATCCTCATTCAAGCAAAAGAAGCAGGTCAGTACTACCAGACTACTGGAGTTGATTCATATGGATCTATATAGGCCAGCAAAGATTCAAAGCAAAGGAGTAAAGAAGTACATTTTAGTGGTCGTAGATGATTACTCAAGGTTTACTTACACTAAAAAAATAGCATTTAGCTATGAATTATAGTGACAAACACCATTCCATCACTAATTAACGATGAATTAGTTATAGAATAATAGTTTCCTCCCCATAATATTGAGGAAAAAATAAGTGTCTTAATAGTGACGAACTAGTAACAAAAACTTAAATTCGTCGGTATAATTTGGCGCCTTTATTTTCCTATAGAATTCGCGACATGTGATAGATGATAAATTCTTTTTAAAGTCAGTGATGGATTTAATGATGAATATTTTATTATTTTTTAATTAAAAAAGTTAATTCCAATGACGAATTTAAATTTTGTCACCATATCCGTCATTATTTTTTGAAACAATTATACAATTACACAATCTTTATAAACTTAATTACTAATAATCTCTAACATTTAAAAAAAATTACTAAAATCCCATAATTTCAGTTTCTCTCTCCTTCTATTTGATACCTAGACTACTCATACTCATTCATACCCATGATTACATAACTGACACCTAAAAACTAGGCATCAGTTTCATTTTTATCAATTAATGCCAATTTTAATTTTTTCATATGAAATTTGTATTTCAATTCCAAAAAGGTAAAGATCTGAACTTTCCTTTTTTTCCATTTATAGAGTTTATTTGTTTTTTTTAATTTTTAATATACAAACTTTAATTACCTTATACTGACACATTAAATCATATACTAAATATTGTCTGTTATTCAAGTTTGAAGTATCAAATATGAATAACAATATAGTCACACACACATATTTATATGACAAAACATGTTTTGTTCAAGTATCAAGTTGTTTTATGTTCTATGTTATACAAATCAGTTAGTTAGAACCAGTCAATTACATATTCTTAGTTAATTAGTTATAAATTTAAGGGGAAGAGCTATGTTATAAAGAACATCCCCAAAACACAATTTAAAGTTTGGATCTTCATACAACTTGAGTTTTGTGGATGACACTGTGTGGCAGGTATAAAGACATCAACTTATTTGCACTTGGTCATACCTAAGTAGATGTGATGATGCGGGTGGAAATGTAGAAATAGGTATCTTGATTATATACAATTTGTTTCTTCATTTAAAAGTCATACATTCAATGCTATTGAATAATTCGGAAATTGTGATGAATTTTTTGAAAAAATCTTAAATTAAATTCACAAAGTTACTGGTTTAAAAAAATATTGAAATAAGTATCAAATAGGTGATCATATACTATTTGATACTACATTTGCAAATCTTTATTATCAGTTGATATTTGATTTACAGTGCTTTCATATGAGTTGATATTCGATTTACATGACTTTCTTATAAATTGATACTTGGTTTACAATGATTCTTGTGGGTTTTCAGCATAACACAATTTTTGATACTTGAAAATTCAAAAAACGCCTAACCCTACAAAAAGTATCAACATCGAGGTAGTGATTTACTGTATCAAGAACTCATTCATAAAAAAATTATGAAACTTACTTTACTTAATACAAGGAATCAAACTTAATACAAAGATTTTAGAAATATATATTTTAATTTGACATAAAGGAATCTGAAACTTTGAAACTCGGTACAATGAAAATTGTTCAACAAAAAAATTGATGTAAAGAATCAAACTTGATGGCCAACTTTGTCTCCTAGTTTCTGCATACCATCTACTTGCTTTTTCTTCCTTGAGAGGAACTCAAAACACCATTTTTTCTATTAAGGTGTTTAAAAAAAATAACTCTTTGTACTCTTTTGGGAAAAACTCATACGTTATTGATCTACTTCTTTGTTGTATCCGCTGAAAATGGAGTGACATTGTCATTATTAGCAAAAGATTAAGTTAAACTAAGACCAAAAGAAGGAGATGAATCCATAGAAATTTTTTAGTTTGACACGAAAACTGGAGAAGAGAAAAGATAAAAATCATTTCTTGTTTGGATGAAAAAGGAGACGTATTGTGTTTCTTTTTCCAAGATAACTTCAAAAAGGTAATAATTTGAAATTAAACCGCGTAAAGTAAGTAATTAATTAGGTGATTGACTTTGATTGAACTATTGGCAAAACAAAAAGGCATAAAAAATGATTGTAAAAAAATCTCTTTTCTTATTTACTGTAACTAAATTCAATTAATGATTAATATTGGTATATATCAATCACAATATTTTAGATAGCAAATGCCTCAAAAAAAAGTTGGTATTTTTAGTAATTTGAAAAAAAGTGGAAATTTTTGAGAATTTCCATCTATATTTATAAAATTTATACTTATTTTTTTATAATATAATTTTAGGGCAAATAAATTCACCACAAACACAACAAACAGAGATAGAAAACATAATAAGTCTCTCAAACATTTTGGTTGTTTCGAAGTTGAACTGAAGAATGTCATTCAAGCTTTTTTGAACAGATTTATAAAGTTTCTACTTACATTGTGTTCAAGGTATGTATTTTTATGGAACCTATATCTAGCTTTGAAAGAGAAATTAATTAAGTATAATTTTTGGGCAGATGTGAGGTGTAGTTGAATGGATTTGAGGTGTTTCTGTATAAAAAAGATAAAAAAAAATACAACTAATTTTGTGTTGGGTATTGCTTGAATAACTCAAAAATATTTTGGTAAAATTGTATATAAAATGTTAGAACATTTGTATAAGATTTGATAACTTTTTTGGGCATATTTTGAACTTTTTTTGTATAGTGTATTTTTGCAGAAATTTGACAGTGTCAAATCAATATTCTGGTGTTTTAACTTGTTCTGTTCAAGTGTTTAGCTTAAATTTTGCATTTTATATTAGTTACTAATCATCATATCATATGAAGACCACTGAAAATTGAATTATCCTTTTGCCCCTATGCCACTATGTATTTACCTTATGTCATTACTTATTAAATATTAATTTTAACTAATTATAATAAGTAGGCTTACATATGCCAGTTTGCTGGTTTTGTTCCATATAACATATGGCTCTTCTCTTCCTGCATGTTTTCTTCCTCTTCTGCTGATCCACTTAATTCCTTGTTAATAATCAATATCACGTATTAATCCTCCAATGGTTAAGCTATTGATCACCTTCTCTTCTCTCACTGTAACAGCCTTTTCAACATTAATGAGGATGAATAATTCTCTAAGTAACAGTCATCTCACAATCTTTTCATATTCTTCATTAAACTCTCTATATAATCTAATGAACAGCATGGGTTTGTTCCATCAATGTATTACTCCTTTCTGCCTCAACCAAGTACATTGTTGCTAGGTACTTTTGCTTTCCTCCCTTTATGAGTTGCTCTGTTTCTTTGTTACAAAGTTTGAAACTCTCAGGATAACAAGTCTGGTTGTTTTTCTAGTACTAATGCCCGTTGTTTTTCTGCAAGAGAATTCCCTTTATGAGTTGCTCTATTTTCTTTGTTACAAAGTTTGAAACTCTGAGGATACCGAGTCTGGTTATTTTTCTGGTACTAATGTCTATTGTTTTTCTTCAAGAGACTAGCTACAATTTTCTAGCTTATTTGATTCTGATGTGCTTTTGTATTCGAAAAGATAGTAGCAAACAGTCTTGATTAGGGATCACGTGAAAAGTCATATGTAGTTATGTTTACAGGAGTTGTGAATTTTCACAAGTTCTGGAAAAATCTATATGTAACGGAAGATTAAAGTACCCCTATCAGAATCCAAAGATTCAAGATATAATATTTTTTCAGTTTTCCTGTCAGATTCTTAGGGATGAATTTTGCACAGTTAACATTCTAATTCAATGTTGTATCAAAAATTGCATTGCCTGAATAGAATTTCATAATAAATCTTGTTATACTCACTATTTTCATCATCATTCATAGATTAACGGACCCAAAGTTCTTGATGAATTGCTACATAATATCTCTGCTTTTCTAGAATCTATATCTTTTTTTATCTTTTTTTTATCTTTAGAAAACCACTCTCCCACATATTTTTTTCTTATCTGAAATAGGGTAGAAGTACTCCAGAATCAACTGATTCTTCTGGAGAGGAAGAGTAAGTCTTCTTCTCTCTCCTGGTATTTACAGACTTAACTTTAGAGATTTATTTAACTAAAATATGACTCCTTCATTGCAGAAGAACTATGAATGGGTGTCTCTATGGTAACAAAAGGATTTTAAATTCTTTTCTATCTAGATGGTTTGATTATGAATAAATTGTATATCTTGTGTTTGGTCAAATTTGGGAGAAAGACAAGCTTCTGTAATGTGGAAGCTGTAGATAGGTCAAGTAGTAACAAATGATGTTTCCTTGGTTTTCTCTATATGTCTTTCCTTTCCTTTTTATCATTATTTGTTGAACTTAATAAGTAGTAACAAATGATGTTTCCATGGTGTACATCTCTCTATGCTCTCCTTTCCTTTTATCATTATTTGTTGAACTTAAAAAAGAGTATAATCCGCATGCTTATTTGTATGTGGAACAGAACCCAACTGTTTTATTAATATATATTCAAATACTCCAGAGTCTTGCTATCTTTTTATGCCCTATATTACTAGTGTTGTTGTTACTGTCCAAATCATACCTCCAGAAACCAACTATAGGTTAGGTACATTATCTAGCTCTCACTAAAAAGCCAAGGTGTCGTCATTTCATAACAAGATCTAAGCAGTGCTTCTCTTGGCTGATAATCTCACAATATGGTGATTTATTCCTGCTGATATTTCTGGAACCCAAGTTTTCTGGGTTAAGTATTCCCATTTTGTACTTATTTTTTATATGCATTACTTGAGCTAGAGTCTATTGGAAACAACCTCTATATCTTCTCAAGGTAGGGATAAGGCTTTGTTCACACCACCCTCCCCATGCTCCATTTGAGGAATTACACTAGTTAAGTGTTATGGTTCGAGAAAAGTAAAAATGATAGATTTTGAGATGGACAAGGGCCAGTGGGAGCACAATGGAGCACCGCCATTGAAGGATCTCATCGGAATAGTAGAAAGTCAGGAATAGGAAAGGTGTTTCTAGAAACACCATGTGACTTTTCATTTAAGTATATGCTTCCTTCATCATACACTTCTTTCAATAGCCAACTAGCGAGGTATTGTACGTTGCCATATTTTAGGGTCCATCTCGAGTTGGGATCAATTTTCTGGAAAGTCTTTTCTTTCACCTTCATCTGTTGTAAATATGGTTTTTGTGGTACTATCGAAGTACTAATCTCAATAGTCAATACAGATGTTAATAGTTTCAAAAAGGAACGGTCAGTGATGGCTTTTAACATTACTAGGCTATATATACTTAGCTAATTAGTCATGTAAAAGATGGATCTTGGACCGTTGCAGCGGATCAACATCTACCTGATCTTACATTGCACATTGCCGAGTTAGTCAGTGTTAGGAGGCTACACAAAATAAATTTTAAATCTCATTAACTAAAACTTTTGAGTTGCTGGTGTGAAGATGGTATGTATATGTACTTGTTCTAAGCTGTCTATAAAGGCCATATTTTGCTATAATTTTTGAAATTGTTAAATGGAAGTGGTAATGGAATGTACTTGTTTTGTTCTCCTTGTGTGATGATTAAGCACTAGATTGAATTAAGATAAGTTCTATTTTCTTAGTCAGATTTAAATTTTCTATTAGTTGTTATACACCAACAAGTAGAAATAGTGTTCTGATCAATCATTGGAGGATCTTGCTTATTATCTGTGGTCTCTATTAATGTTAACATTTCCTTTTTCTATATCAAATATCTAGATTAGGGACTTCAAAGAAAAAATCTTCATTAGTATGCTTGATCTGACTTTTGAGAGATTAGTTGTAGTTACAGTGGTGAAAAATACCATCTCGGAGACCTTGTATACTAGAAGAATGTTCTTTTTCTTTAATGTGAAGACAAAAAGAAGCCTTTGTTATTTAATCCTCCTTCCATTACACCTTTTAAGTTTTATGTAATTTTATATGTTTCTCTATCTATATAGGACAAAATTAAGTTTTACCAGGTGGAGTACTGATTGGAGAAGTGTTTTTACTGGTTTGTATGGGCAGCAATTTATCAAAGGTCCATATATGTGAGCATTCGGAACAAGACCTCTGTCCACCATTTCTTTAAAAAATAAAAATGCTTTTTGGACATTACCTAACTTACTACAACCACTTATCACAGAGGTGTATAAATGAGCAACCAGCTCTAGGCTTTTGCCTTCTATTTCTCTAAACAACTTCTCAACCTCTTTAAGGTTCGCAATATTCCTTTGGGGTTGATTCCAATAAGTCAAGTGAGTGAAGAGCAAAAGGAGAACCACATGGCGCAAGAAAAAGGCAAGTGACCAAAAACTAACCCACAGACGTATAAAGAATCCTTCCAGCTTGCAATCTTTTCTTTTCTTTTGTAATTTGCAGTCTTTGTTTTGTCTTGTACATATGAAGATTGCTCTCATATCTAACTCTTCAACCTTTTCGATCATTCGAATTGCTTTCTTCCCTTAATGTTCAGTTAATCTCTTTTCCTTATTTAATTTTGTGTTTCCATAAATTAAATCATTACTGTTCTACTACTTTGATGATCTAACTTACAATGAGACACACGTACAATGCACATGTCCAGGACTAGTTGGTTTTTGTAATTTGCAGTCTTTGTTTTGTCTTGTACATATGAAGATTGCTCTCATATCTAACTCTTCAACCTTTTCGATCATTCGAATTGCTTTCCTCCCTTAATATTCAATTAATCTCTTTTCCTTATTTAATTATGTGTTTTCATAAATTAAATCATTACTGTTCTACTACTTTGATGATCTAACTTACAATGAGACACACGTACAATGCACGTGCCCAGGACTAGTTGGTTTAAAGTGTGTTTAGCTTACTTCTTGTGCTAAGAATACTTATTAAAGAGTGGTTAAAGAGTGTTTAGCTTATAGAGTTTGATATGCTCCTCAAAGTTACTGAACATCATCAAAGGTGCTTTGGATGATGTTCAATTGTATTTTCACTTTTGTGAAAATTTTGAAATCTTTTTGTATGGTTTGTTCTTTATATATATTTTCTCTTGTTTGTTTTTGTTCAAGTGGATTTAGAAAATCCAAACGATTAAGTCTAGTATGCTACAAACCTTAGGAATGAAATTCTACCGAGGCTGAGAGGCATCAGAAGGATGTGCACTTTTAGGAGACAATAAACTGCCAGATGATCCATAAGAACTATTTTTGGTTTGACTAATGCTTGTTGCTCCACCAACTTTCGACTTCAACTTTTTCAGCTTGCTATCATTATCTATACTATCACTAGCATTCCCTAACTTCCTAACATACGCAACATGCCTGGGATTTGTAGCATCTCCCCAACTTGCATTATTATATGTCACGCTAGATCCCCCATCCTCCTGTCTCTTTTTCGAATAATCACCTTTAAACCTGTTAGCAGAAAAATCTCTAGATATAGAGTAATGTGATGTCAAATGTGACTAATCATGGGATTCAGTAGCTGTTAGATTCTCTGTCCTAGGTCTTTGAGGCGTCTACCTTCTTTTCTTCCTAACAGTAGCAATGAGCCCTTGTATGCACTACCACCACAGTCATCCATAATGTATAAGAAAAATATGTGCTATCACAAGCAAATGGGTACTAATTAGATTGTTAAAAGTATACAATGCAAAGGTAAACTTGAAAATTTCTATACCAACTTAATCAACACAAAAATATCATCAAATGAACATAACAAAAAACCACCACCACAACGAAAATCATTCTCACATTCCAAAACACAAGCATATTAATCAACACACACCACATGTCAAAAAAGTTTATTTTAATAGAAACAAATGACCAACCACAAAATACTCAAGCACAACAAAACATCAAACAAGCATAAGAAAAGACACCCCCTAAAAGAAAAAAAAACATTAATAACGAATCTTCACATTTCAGAACACAAGCACATTAATCAACACACACCTACATCCCAAGAAAGTTCATTTTTTTTACAGAAGCAAATGACTAACTACAACACTCTCAAACACAGCAAAACATCAAACAAATACATTCATATTAATCAACAAACCCCCCACATGAATAAACATCTAGGCACATGATAAATAACCAAAAGATAAAAGTGCACCTTCTAATGCCTCTTAGCAGATAAAAAGCGACTCCAAATGAATCTTAAAATAGAAAAAAAATTAAGAAAGATGAATTTTTTCTTTAAGCGGCAGTGTTAGAGAAGTAAAGAGGGAAAATGGAATTGATGAGCATTTAGTAGTAGTTGTAGTAAAGATAATCTTTTTCAATTCTTTTGTTTTATTTTATTTCAATATGATGAGTTTTTTTCTTCTTGAATTGTCTTTTAGCCAAATTGAAATTGGCTAGGCTCGCCACTTTACATATCCTCTCACCCCTTTCATCATCTCCACCTCTTCCATTTCAATCCATCCTTCTTCTTCTTGGAGTGATGTAGAAAAATTGTGAAACTACAAAGAAAAATGCTAGCTTTTGAGTTTTGTGTTTTAATGCATTATATCTTCATTAATTTTCATTTTGTGAAATTATATTGTGGATGTTATTGTTGTTATTATCATATTTTTATAATTATCAGTTTTATCGCATGTGTATTGCATGTGCATTACATGTATATGCCAAGTCAAAAATGCATATTATCGTTAAATAGCAATACTATTTAAACATTGTTTTAAAAAATTAATTTTTACATGAAAGAGTATAGTGGACTCTTATGTATGTCAAGTCAAAAAATTCATATGATTGTAAAGTAGGGAAATTCATCATGATCCAAATACTGACCTTGATGTGCAACTTTACTTTCCTGTTGATCTATTTTTCCTTGTTCGATTGGTTCATGGTTTTGTTTGTTTTAATTACTTTTTCAGTTATGTTGATAGTATTTACATCCTCAATCCAAGAACCAGAGAATATATCATCCTTCCTGAGGCACAAGGGGTAAGAAAGTGACCTAATTTAGTTACTTATGATTTTGGTTGCGATCTTGCTAGGTTCAAACACAAAGTGATTAGAATTTATCAAGAGGAAATTTGTGACTATAGTAATGATTTTCCTTATTATAAGTCTGAAGCTCATATTTACACAATTGGTATTGGAGAAATACAGTAGGACATGTCATGTTTTGTTTTAGATGCAGGGCATATGGGGTGAATCTCTATCGAAAGCTTCACTAGTTGGTTTCTGATACAAATTGCAATGATCCACATGATAAGAATTAGGGCATGATGTTGTTTCCCTCCTAGTTTTCATCATTTCACATGATAAAGTTAAATTCATACACTTTTTGCTATTTAATCCATCTAGATTATCAAAAATATATTGTAATTAATGAATTTACTAATTACTATTTTTTTTATTGGAGAAGTACCAAAAAAAATTACAAAATTAGGCACAATCTCAATCTAGTATCGATCAGTTTCAAGCATTTTATCAAGCTGCGGGAGGTGAAAAAAAGAAGAATATATGGTCTTGGATCTCAAGCAAAATTATTTTATAGGCCGAATCTCCGTGCCTCTTCTAGATCTGATGCTTCAACTTCAACACCATCTTTAAATGCACAAACAACACCAATAGATATGGATGAGTTTGTGAAGAAATTGATTTCCTCACTAATTGATCATATGCTTCCAATACTTGCTTAGCAGGTACGTGAATGGATTTTTTCACCCTCATCTCAGTTGGACACTCCTACCGAGCAGTTATCATCTATGGCACCTCCAGTTCTCGTTGCTCTTGTTCCTCCTACTGCTAATATTGTTGAGGTTTATGCACTGATTTCTGAAGATGATCGTGATTCTCCAGTCTCTTATTAATTACTTTTGCTCTCAAAATATTGTCGTTGTTCCAAATGTTTTTAGAATTTTTTCTTAAATATTATCATGGAGGATTCGTTGAACATAATTATGCAATTTGTATTTTGCTACGAATTTGATACTTTGTAGAAAGTTAATTTATATGAATTAAGTAACTCTTGTGACTTTATAATATATGTTTGAATGGATATATTCAACATATGTGTGTGTGTAAATTGCGATGGATTTGTGAGTAATTATTTTCATCATTAAAAAAGTAGAAATGTATCAACAGATGTGGTGACAAAATTAACAACAAAATATTTGGTCGTCAGCAAGATCTAGCGATAAAATAACTTATCAAATTGGTGACAAAAATCACTAATGCAACGACAAAATCTTTTTGTTGCTAATTTTGCCAACAGAATATGATTTATCACAAATTCGTCCGTTAAACCAACGACGAATTTAGTTTTTATTGTCGCTAAAATATTACCTATGTGCATAATACCGATAGGTGATATTTTGTCATTAATCTGTCGCTAAACTAAAATAGCGACGGAATATATTATTTTGTGACGAATTTTGTCTGTCGCTAAATGCCATTTTTTTATAGTGTTAGACCATGTTCTTGAGGTCTAAGAATGAAAACTATGATGTATTTGTGATCTTTGCTAAGATGATATGAATTAAGTTGAATTGTAAAATAGCAGGGATCAAGACTAACCATGGAATTGAGTTTGAAAATGCAAAAATGGACATCTTCTATGCAGAAAATGAAATCCATCACAATTTCTTAGCTTACAAAACTCCTTAATAAAATGATTGGTACAAAGAAAGAACAGACCTTGGTGGATATTGCCAGAACAATGTTTATAGACTTTGAACTTTCCAAGAACTGTTGGGTTGAAGCTATGACTACTATGTGTTATGTGACAAATTGATGCATGATCAGATCTATTCTCGGACAAGTTTGATGCAAGAAATGATGAAGGTGTATTTGTTGGTTTTTCAAATTCCAAAGGCTTATACAGTCTTTAACAAAAGGACACAGCATACTGAAGAATGTGTCCATGTGATCTTTGATGAGTCTGGTGAACTTGAAAAGTTGAAGGTCCAAGATGAGGCTGAATTTGAAGAATTGTTACAATTCCACAAGGATGGTATCAATGATGATCAACATGGTGGAGGCAACTTGGAGCAGACTAATTTTGATTTGATGTTTCAGGTGATACAGGCGTACCGGATGGGGGACTTGATCCTAAACAAAATGTTGATGATGAACAAGGCACTGTGAACAACCTGAAAATGTAGATAATGGATAAGTCAGTGTTGAAAATGAGGAGGAAAGTCAGGCTCCCAAAATATTCTCATGGAGACTTAAATTTACTCATTCCTTGGATAATGTCATCTCACCTATGTACTCTAGAATTCAAGCTAGATCTAAGATGAGGAACATGGCTGCATTTTCAACCTTATTCTCTTCTATTGAGCCTAAGAATATAAGGGATGCCCTAAAAGATATTGATTGGGTGAATTCCATGTGAGAAGAGTTACATAAGTTTGAAAAAAATAAGGTATGGCATCAGGTCCCTAAGCCATCTGATAGAACGATCATTGGAACTAGGTGGGTCTTCAAGAATAAGATAGATGAACATGGAGCTATTGTTTGAAACAAGTCAAGGCTGGTGGTCCAAGACTATAACCAGGAAGAAGGCATTGATTATGATGAGACATTTGCTCATGTTGCACGAATAAAAGCCATCAGAATTCTTATAGATTTTGTAGCATTCATGGCTTTCAAGCTCTATCAAATGGATATCAAGAGTGCTTTCTTGAATGGCTACCTAAAGTAGGAAGTGTTTGTCAAGCAACCTCCTAGATTTGAAGATATTGATCATCCCAACCATGTTTCAAACTAGACAAACCATTGTATGGCTTGAAACAAGCACCTAGAGCATGGTATGAGAGATTGTCTAAGTTCCTTTTGGAGAAAGCGTTCAAAAGAGGCAAAATAAATAACACTTTTTTAAGACAATAGGAAGGGACTTGCTTATCATACAAATCTATGCTGATGATTCTATCTTTGGTGTTACTTCTGAGCCCATATGTGATGAATTATCAAAGTTGATAGTTGAGAAAAACTAATTGAAGCTTGGAATGCTAAAGATGGAGTAAGTCTTTGATTTTGGAGCAAATCAACTTCCATTTTTGCTATGATTATAAGGTCAGGTATCCTTTTATTTTTATGATGCTTGTTATGATAAAGTCAATTCTTATACCTTCTTGCAGGTTTATACTCATAGTGTCAATCAAGATAGCTGAAGTTGGAAAATAGTTTTGAGCATAAATTTGAAACTTTAGAGGGACCTGGTCCTGCTCAAAAGGTTAGCATTTTGTTGATTACTTTTGATTTGCATTTGAAAACCATAGGTACTATTTTGTGTCAATCTTGTGTCAACTAATAGCTAACCCATTACCCTTGAAAACTTAATCGTCATTTTTTTCCTTTCCAAGGGACCTAAAAGCTCTACTCATACTTCCCCTTTTGGTAAAAAGAAAAACTCCATAGACCCCTATAAATCTCTGTTATCTCTCAAAAGACCTTCAAAAACCTTACATCTCTACAAACCTTTTGCAAAATAGTCTCTCAGAACAATGTCTTAACGTAACCACCCTAAAAATGTTTGATGCACTAAGAGAATTAGAATCATCAGGGGTTCCTATAAATGAAAACCCTCTTCCTGTAATCGAAACCTCAACTATTTATTTAGTTGAGAAAATCCTTGTTTCTTCACCAAAATCTTCCCAAAACCCTTTCCCTAAAAATCCTTTTGAAAACCTTTCTATTCTAGATCTCAACACCATTCAAAATCTCTTTCCTTTTGAGTCCATCTAACCAAATCTCCTTTTGGAGGATAAGGAAGTTAGTCCTCAAGTTCAAACGTGTTAGAACTCGTATGTCATTCATTGGATCAATTAGGAAAAGTTTGGGACCAAAAGTGAAATTTTTGAAAGTTGGGATCATGAATTAATTAGGTAGTGCCCACATAAATTTGTATTAAATTTTAATTGGAACACCACCTAAATTTGTGTTGAATTTTAATTAGAACAACAAGATGGAGTGGGCCATGGATAAGAGGCCAAGTCTTATATATATATATAAGATAACACCCTTTATTCTCTTATCATTTCTACACTTAGAAAAAATACAAGAAGAAAAACAAGAAAAGTTGAACACACCCTTAGAGGCTCTCGGCCTAAACCCAAGAAAATTGAAATTCATTTCTACTCTTTCCAAAAATTATTTGTTGATGTAAACCTACTATTTTGAAATCCCTAAGTAGAGTGGAAGTGTTGTTGGAGCAATTAATCATCTCTTTTCTCACTTTTGGAAACCCTAGCCCATTTGTGGAGTTGAAGTAGAAAGGTAAGATTTAATCTTGTTTTATGTGTTATAAAGGTTGTAAATATGTTGTAGTATGTTAAAATGAAGGAAAATCATGAAATATGTAGTGTTGAAAGTGAGTTGTGTGTGATAGTGTTTGGAGCCGTGTGGGTATGTATGGGTTACGTAGTGTTGTTTTGTGTTGGAACTATAAATTGGTGCCTAGTTAGTATATTATGATCATTGTAGTGTGGAGGAATGATTGGAAATCATCTATC
>DF365354.1:14021-24529 GCA_000787875.1 Solanum virginianum
GAAACTATGAATTGATGCCTAGTTAGTATATTATGATCATTGTAGTGTGGAGGAATGATTGAAAATCATCTATACGTGTATGTAGTATGCTAGCTGGATTTATGAAAATTTGTTAAATGTTGATAAATAGAGCTATTGTTGTTATGTTGCCTTTCAAATTGATTATTGATATTGCTAGGTTGTTGTTGTTGTTGTTGTTGATTAATTAGGCCTAGTTGAATTCTCGGGGTGGCCTAGGTTTAAGCGAAAATGCTGCTCAAATTTTTTTTATAGAATTAGGGGCAAAATTGGAATTTAATTCCCAAAAAATCTTTAGTTAATTGTGTAGCATTTTATGACTTGTTTGTAGACCCTGGGCAGTCCGAAGTATAAGTTGGAATTGGGCTTGCATTGGATTATTTTGGAGAGCATTTGAGGTATGTAAAGCAACCTTCTTTGGGGGTTTGTATAATCTAGGATGAGTATGTTCTCCATAAGTTGGGCCAGTTCGGGTCTCCATCCTTCTGTGGGTTCCGCAACGCCCTTTTATGCAAATTTGGGAACTTTTGAAAGAAATATAATAATTGTCTTTCCAATTTCAAATATAGCTACTTTACTTATCTTTTGAATTTATGACAAGAATTTTATGTATATGATTACTCACTACTCCGCTCGTGCCTATTATGATATCGTTTGCCGGTTCCTGGGCCGGTTGATTGTCGTGCGCATTATGATATACTTCGGTGTTATGCTGTGTTTGGGTGAGAGAATAGGGATGGCGATATGTATCGCCTGGGTCACTGCATATTCTATTATGTTTGGTGTTAGGCTGGATTTGGGTGAGTATGGGGACGGCGATCGATACGTAACGCCTTGCTCACTTGTATATTATGCGGTGTTTGGTGATATACTATGTTTGAGTGAGTACGAGGACGACGATACGTAATACTCGGCTCGCTATGCTATTTCTATGATGTGATATGTGATATGTGATATGTGACGGAGATTTAGAGATTTGGAACTTTCTGGTGTTATTTTGTGTTATGGCGCCATTGTCGGGCGGGCGACCATATTTCTTGTGTCCTATGCATAATTTGTATTTTGAAAGTAAATATTTTGATATTTTTGGATATGTATTTACCTTCCCTACTTTTGGTTCGATTATTACTCAGATTCATATTCTGTACATTCTGCTTTGCATATTCAGTACGTATTTCGTATTGACCCCCTTCTTCGGGGGCTGTGTTTCATGCCCGCAGGTACCGACGTACAGTTGTTGTGCCTAGTTTGTTCGATGAGATTTGCATGGTGTGTATGTTGGGCGGCTTTACCTGCCATGGCGACCTTGTCGGCCCGTATATGTATATATGTGGTTCTGTTGACTCTGTCTGGTATCTGTTGGTATTTTCTGAATGCAGGATATTTTGGATAGTCCGTAAAACAAAGAAAACTTTGCCGATTTTTTTTTAGATATAAGTCATCTATTTGTAACTTAGCTTTGTGATTGTGTCTGGAAGCCCAATCCGGGTATTAGTCACGGCCTACGGGGTTGGGTCGTGACAAAATGGGTCCCTTTTCTATTCTACTTTCTGATCTTGTTGTAGATGGAGATCTTCTTGAAGATAAGAGGAGAGAGTTGAACATTTTGGCTGTAAGTGAGGAGTTGATGGCCCAAAGCTTGTTAGATATGAAAGAAGGCTTAAACTCACCCTTTTTCTAAGAAAGGAGTTGAGATAGCCTATGAGTTGGAAGTTTATCCCATTTCAAAAAGTGTCACTCCTCGAGGGACTTTTCCGATGATGGACACTGTGTTGGATGAAGATGAAAAGGACAATCTTTTGTTGTCTTGGAAAATGAAGACAAGTTGCCTATCTCCAATAAAGGAAAGGAAAAAGAAAATGGTGAAACAACACCAATGAAGAGATCATATCTAACCAAAGGAACAAAGAAGAAACTGATGAGTGATGCCATGAAAGAAAGCAAAGTTCATACCTTTGTGGGTGAAAGACTTAGGAAGGCAAAAATTTTGGAGGACTCGTCCCCGATGCAGATGTGGTCGATTTATCTCATGATGTTGTTGAGAACAAAAGGAAGGCCAGAGTGTCTCATGATAGGGATGCTAAAAGAACAAGAAAAGGGGAAGTTAAGTAATTGGTGCCTAAATCAGATAAGGGACCTGGTTCAAATGGAAAGAAAGAGAAGATTGAGATAGAACTGACAAGACAAGAGAAGATAGACGTGCTAAAAACTCATGATAGGGACCACCGTCCAAATTTAACTTTAAAAAAAAACATAGTTATTATGTCTACTCAATTCAATTATAGTTTCAAAAAAAATACATATTCCAACAAAAAATTTTCTTTTTTTCTTAGTAGATTCTCTCTCTACTCAGTATCTTACCACTCTTTTCCCACTTTCCCCCTCCTCTCTCTCTCTCCTTATCGTACTGTTTTTCTACTTTAGTATCATCTATTCCATTCAAGGCAGCTACTTTGATCAAGAATTTTCCAGAAGGAACTATGCTCTGCAAGGAAAGATAAACACACATTAATACCATTAGAAGGAAAATTCATGAACATCAAATGTAGAGAGGGAGAGGGACAAGAGAAGGCTAGATACATGACAGACAGAGGGAGAGAGATAATAGAAGGAGAGATACACAAATACATACAGGAAGAGAGAAGAGAGAAGGAGAGATGCACAGATACACATATGTTAAGTGATGAGATAAGCAACTAGGCAAGCGAGAAAGAGAGAAAGCGCTATTAGGTTTAGTAAATAGGAAACATATCAGCTAAATTTAGTTACAAAGCTTCAAAATACCGTGGTTTGTAAAAGAATTTCATAAACCAATCTGGGCTATATATATGATTGATTTGTTATTAACTAAAATGGGCGAATCAATAACCTATCCAAACTTGGATGAGGTTGATTTGCCACCTCTAGATACCACCACCACACACGACCTAACCAGTACATCTATGAAAGTTGAAAAGGAAAATTAGGTGACTAGTTATAGAGATGAATCTTCCAATAGCCAGTTGCGGTATAATTTTGGACATCGAAGTGCTTAAATTCAATGCAACAATTTCTTCCAAGTAATCATTTTCTATCGCATCAAATTTTTCAAACAATATTAATTTTTAAGCTGCAGGTTTTATTTGTATTCTTAGAGCTGAATGCACGGGATAATATAAAAATCCAACAAGAGAAAGTGACACAAAGGCACTTTCCCTTCTGAGTTCTATAAACACAAAACATATCCATTCGTTTGCAAATTGAAATAGCTGCTCCAAGAATTACACCTTGTACTAAAACCTTCATTTCATAGACAACTGGCAAGATTTGTTCCAGGCCTATCAGGATATAGTTTACAGAAGGCGCAAGAGCAAGTTCAAAGAACTATTTCCATTTCCATCCAAATGGTATATAGAAAGTTCAGCAAAATAATTCAAATCAAATAACATTGTGATGCATTTCTGACAAAAAAGATCAGACTGATAGTAAGTTAAGCATTTACAAAACATATACATCCATCTACGGATCGATAAAGGTGAGAGTGAAAAATAATAATGACTCACAAGTGCATCAAGGTACGAAGGTCATCAATGCTAATCTCCCTTTGATCTTGCGAACCCTTCTTCCTGAAAGCCTTCCTCGCCAGCAGTTTCTTCGTTTCCTGCAGTTCCAGTATCCTCTCTTCAATGGTGCTTCGTGCAATCATCCTCACAATTTTCACGTCTTCCTTCTGTCCAATTCTATGGACTCTGTCCATGGCTTGCTCCTCAACTGCAGGATTCCACCAAGGTTCCATTAGATAGACTCTAGTAGCAGCTGTAAGATTTATTCCAGCACCTGAAGCTTTTAGACTAGCAAGCAAGATGGTAGGCCCCTCTGGTGCTGGGATTTCAAACTCCTTAATCACTTGGCATCTCTTTTTTGCATTCATTGACCCGTCTAAGCGCAATATCTTAAAACCAGCTGCTTTAAGCGGCTCTTCAAGTAAGAGCAACAACTTCCTGAATTGAGAGAACACAATTGATTTTCTGCTAGGGCTTTCATCTCTTGATGCAACAAGAAGTTTTAGGAGTGCATTCACTTTAGATGATGCATGAGGTGAAATTCCACTATTTACAGCATTAGATGCTTCAGGTGGGCAGAAAAATAGGTCAGACTCTGTCAGAGGATGGCGGCAAAGTGGGCAGCAAGCTTTGGCACGTTTTATGGTCTTCAAAATGCATGACTTGCAAAATATATGCCCACAACAAGTAATGACACCATTGGTGGGCGGAAAAATGCAGATTGGACAATCAATTCCATCATCATCTTGCAATGCTGAGAGCATTTTGTTCAACAACTGTGGATTGCTTTGCACATCTAGTTTCATTCAATTATTAAATGTGTTAGTCACTGTCTAGCTGAATCAAAAGAGAAAAGCAGAATGGCATAAAAGGCCTTTCACTTGGCTAAAATTATTAAACTTCCCAATCATCAGAGCCCTAAAGAAAATGTTACAAAAAAAAAATGCAATACTAAGCTTGAACATTGTTTGTCTTTTCATTCCTGGTGTAAAGAATTCTTTGTAGTTGAGACGGGGAAAAAAATTATAGCTTTTAAAGTCTTGTTAGTAGAAAAGGACAGATAAATCATGGGATCTTTTGTAAATTTGGCTACTAAAACAAGAACAAATAAATTTGAGAGAATTCAAGTCTTACCTCCAATTTTATTCGATGGAAGTAAAGATCTCTGCTTCTTCCGTGAATAGATCTGAAGGACACAAGGCTAAATCTACACATATCTGTCGAAGTCGCACAAGTACACTCAGCACGGTCCAATAATTTTTCATTGAACTATCAGAAGAGATGTATTGATTGACAATCTTCTTAGCTTCTGATTCCATCTGATCATAAATTTCTCTTTCTTCTACAGAAAGTTCTACAAAAAAAGTCTCAACAGATTTTGATGGCAAACCAGTTAGAGCCTTTTCTTTCGTCCTTCTCAAAGACATGGTTGACATTAGGACCTGAAAGGACAATGATGATCAGAATCCTAAAACAAACTAGTAGGGCACGTAAATTGCTTGCAAAACTAATTAATTATGAAAAGGGAAAGAGAATGGATTAAAGTCACTTACGTTGATTTAGCAACTAATCTTTCACACAAATGAAATTGAAATAATAAAAAAAATTGTTGCTATTTTACTCGAACCACATTCTTTCCCAGAGATATGAAAATGAGAATGGTAACAAGTTAAGAGGAATTTCTAGGTGCGATTAGCTAAATCTCAGATTCCAGAAGTTGTGCTTCAGCAATTGAAATTAAGTAAAAGTGTTCTAAAGCTTGCATCTGTTTTGTCAGAAAAGTCTTTCTCTAACAGAACTTTATAAGTTATAGCACTAATATTATGTGCAGTAAACTCTGCAAGAATACAGTGGATGACACCGAAGAAAAACACAACCAATGTACTGTTGATCAGCGAAAGATTGTCTAGCATCAGAAATTCAAAGAAGAATACTTCAAAGACAAATAACCGTTTATCATTCATTATAAATATAAACCAGTGGCACAAAATAAGTTTACTTGAATCAGAGTTGGCCATATTCAAAATTTAAAACAGTTAGATATACACTCTCAAAGAGAAACTAGAACACTGAAACTAACAAGCAACAGGCATAGGCACACTGTAATACTTTAACACAAAATGGTGCTCTAACCATCAAAGAGGAACACATCACATACAAAGAAAAGGCTTCCAGGTCCTGCTTCAGCTCTGCCTGAAACTGGAACGCCCCTTTACCTTCCCCTACACTATCGTCGCACAAATTATGTGAGTCTCCTACCTCGTAAGTCATAATACTATAGGAGTTGGTAGATTTTTCCCAAGCCTGAGACTAAGTCACCCCATCTTCATGCTCCTCCTTCAAGAAAAGCCTTCTACCCGTCCCCACATAACCAACTGCTCAACCATTTGTCCACTGCTGGCAAACTTCCACTCCTGTTTTAGGAGTAGAGAGCAAGGGAACTGAATTTAACATGGTATGCTATAAAGAGGACCTAGAGCAATCTAAGCCTAAGCTCTTTTCTCACATTCCAAATGCTCATATCCAAAAATGTAGTGGAAATAACATAACTATCCTAAGTACAGTCATAATGGAAAGGGGTGAAAAGCATGATAATTACGGAAAAGGTGAGAATTAGAACTGGGAAAAAAATAGTTTCCGATGGTCTGAATTCATAAAAAGAAGTACAGTTACGAGCCACTGTACAAAAAGAGAATATGGAGACTTTAAATGCAACACAAACTTTTGGAAAACAAAAACAATAAGAGCTTACCTGCAATCTTGACACCCCCTTCTCATCTCCCTGGGCAAGTGGACGTTGTATCAAACTGTTCCAATAGGATTTAATAGACAGAGGCTCGAATCTCAAAAAACCCATCAAAGAATACAAATCGAATGAGTTATTTTGTATTGGAGTTCCTGTTACCACCCACCTTCGATTAGCTTTCAAGTTGTTAACTGCTCGACTTTGCTGCGCATTTACATTCTTAATGACATGTGCCTCATCCAAAATAACTCTCCACCATTCTATCTTTTTGATAGGAGAATCTATCCATGTGTCTTCACTAGCCAGAATATTATAAGTAGTTAAAACAATGTCATACTTTTCCAGCTCATTGGCATCTCCAGTCCGCTCTCCATAATAAATATATGACTTGAGTGAACCTGGTTTTGTGTGCTCCTCAATCTGTGAGGTCCATGCTGAGAATACAGCTGGTGGACAAACAACCAAGGTTGGCCCTGAATTTGAATTGCCAGAACATCTGTCAGGACTAAACAAGGTTTTTCCCTTCACGTGCAGAGTGTGTGTTTGTTCAGTCTTTTGCTTCTTCCGTGAATTGTTAGCCTTTCTACTATCTCTTCCCCTTTTATTCCTCTTACTAAATGAAGCAGCACATGAGTCTTCCTCTTCTTCTAATCCATCATCTCTCTCAGAATTTAGATTCCCACTTTTGAAAGAAATAACATCACCAAACTTATCCAAAGCAATCAAAGAAAGGAGAGTAAGTGTCTTGCCCAACCCCATATCATCTGCAAATATTCCACCTCTTATTGGTTCAGGTCTTTTATCGGTAGAGTAATTTGTCAAGACATTAATGTAATTACCCTCTTTCTCTTCCCAAAAAAGAGGCAATTCTTCAGATTTCTCCCTTTGAACCAACCACCACAATCCTTCCTTCTGGTGCAGAAGAAGCTTTGATTTTATTATATTTTTGGGTGGTTCTAATGCTTTCAGTTCTTCCTTTTTACTGACTTCGTCATCCAACAGCTTAAATATCTCATCAATGTCCCTCCCTTCTAGTGTACTTCTTCTCTCCTTCACGACCTGTGCCTCTGAAAGTGTAAATGACGGATTGCTCTCGCCAATCAAATACAACCCACCATTTGTAATTGCTGATTTTACTATTCCAAATGCTTCAAATCTTGCAAAGATGTGAACTTGACAGGGAAGTTTGTATTTGTTTCCGGAACGAGCCACCTTTGGAACAATTCCTATGCACGAATGATAAACAAACTTGTTTGAAAAATCACATTGCAAACTGTCTGGTAACTATCAAAGCATTATTCCAATAAAATTTGAATAGTCAGAGACTGCAACTAAAGAACAAACTCTCTTCTCCAATAGCAAAAAGCTAGGTACTTAATAATGGAAAGAAAAAGAAACTGAATCTGAATTCAAATGTGATTCAATTTTGATTCCTACATTCAAGATAATCAGGTGATGCAGAGACTATAACTAAACATGAATACTAAATTCAAGAAGTTAACCAACTACTGAAAGCTAAAAATTCCAAAATTTAAAAAAATATCAAGGGAAAATACCACAGGTTGGAAAAAGAATTTTTCAACAAACAATCTGGAAAAGGAAATAGAAGGCTCAATGAAAAGTAGAACAATAAACAAATCACCAAACTCAAGGTAAAATGCAGCTTCTACCTGAGACACCTGTGCATCTCATATTTCTCTGTCCCAATGTTGTCAAAGGAACTTACACCTCAAAGCTTGGCAAAGCCCTTTGCGCTTCACCTCACTTAATTGGCGCTTTGGCATAGGCGTCAAGGTGCTAAGGGCTGCCTAAAGTGTGTCCATCTTCACCAATGGGTTCTCTCTTTAATTGAAAAATATGTTATACAGTTAATTTGTAGTTTTTCTCATTCTATGCTTCAAATAATTATCGTTTGTATTTAAGCACAGAATTTCTATTTTTCATTTTTCTTTCCAAAAGCCCATGTTTTAATTGTGTAGTGCGCTTAAAGCTTCAATAGCCTTTAGGACTTTTCTCTTTTGACTACTCTGTTCTGTCCACAACATCCATAAGAATCAAGCAAACAAGTTTAGATTTTCTAACCTTTTGACAACAAAATTTCCAGGAAAAAGACATATGTCATATGAGTGAAGTACATAAAATTTGAAAAAAAAAAACAGAGGGAGAACGCAAAGAGAACCTCCTACACTACCCCAACCTCCCCAAACCGACCCCCAAAATAAAGAAATCAACAACATAAACAAAAATGAGGGGCAAAGTAGTTGAAACAGAGAGTAAGAAAGTTATATAGATCACACAAGTGGCACTATACCGGTGTTCAAATTACTCGTAAGTCTTGGACAACCTAATCAAACACTATGAAATTGTTGGGTGTTACAAAAGATATTCGTCAAAACACTTCTTTGGATTAACATAAAATAACGGTTACTCCACAATTTCTATTAGAAATCCATCGACAAGTTCTAAGCATTCAATAACGGTAAAATAAGAAGTTGCTGGATTTTTGAAGCAACAGAAGGAAAAAGAGATTTTTGCATGAGTTTTACCGTCAATGGTGATGACATGGGCGTCCAAAAGCGGTGCTAAAACCATAGCGGCGGAGCGTTCGATGTGTCCAACTTGAATAGAACGAGTGTTGAGAACTTTTATAGCATTTGAATCATACTGATTCAGCGGTTCACGTTGAAGCCCAACAATTTCTCGGCCACTGATTGTACCAGTATAATACTGAAGACCCACAACGTTGACGATCACAAAACCCACCATATACATCTCCCTGTCGGTCTCTTCTTCCTCTTCAAGCGGTGACAAAGGCCACCGGTCAAGACTCATGAAAAGATCAACTGGGTCTCTTCCTTCTAGCATTTTTTTTTTCTGGATTCAAAAAGAGGAGAAATGAAAACGTTGCAAGGGAGTGAGAGTTTAAAAAGGTAAAGGCGGGTGTAGAGAGAGAAATATTGGGTTTTTATGGTTAGTAGCCTCCTAACACCTTGTTTGGTTGTGTCGTTAGGAAATAATTTACTACTCCATAGATAGGCGTAATACATAAATTAGTTCTTTAATTTATCTTCAAATTTTAAGTTAAGAAGTCTAATTTTTAAAATACACAAACAAGCACTCTGACTAATCCATTTTTAGTAATTTAAGCACAATCATCCTATCTGGCAAAACGCGCGCACGGCACGAAAATCAAGCGCGTGAGCTCCTATTTTTAGGCTTAAAATGGAAAAAAAAAAACTAAAATGATTATTTTACCCTCAATAACTATTCTTTCCATTTTTAATCATTTAAGCACAGTCGTCCTAGCTGGTAAAATGTGTGTTTTTAGGCCTAAAATGATTTTTTTAAAAAGACTAAAATGACTATTTTATTCTCAATAACTATTCTTTATATTTATATATTCTTATATTTCAATTGAAAATGTTATTTTTCTTCTTCTTTCTATCACTAATCTTCAAGAATTTTTTTCTAATTTTTGACATGAAAATATGTCACGCCCCTAGAGGGTACCCATGGCGTAACTGACACTCAGAGACTATTGTTAGTTCCCAAGCGAACCACCTAGCCTCATCACATCCATTCAATCACACATCAGCAGAAGACATCAAAATTAGAAATCAAATAACAGTGGGCTATTCTATCTTATCACACCTACGTCAAGAATAAGGGTCATAGGCCACAAATGTCACGACCCAACCCTGTGGGCCGTGACTAGTGTCGTACGGGGCACCCAGACACGCCTACTAAACCAACCCCAATTATAATACTAACTTATTTACAGAAATTTCGGCAGAGTTTCCTCTGTTTTACTAACTACCCACCTGTATACAAAAAGTCCCAGCAAACATCACAAACACACACACACACACACACACACACACACATGTATATATATATATATATATATATATATATATATACGCGGGCCGACAAGGTCTCCGCTGCGATTAAACCGCCCAACATACATCATATACACAAAGAATAATACAAACTACTAGAATCCCATACTCACAGGTATCCACAGACCTCTATACAGACCAACTGAATCAAAAGATGGGATAGGGCCCCGTCGTACCCTCAAACGGACATAATTCAAAGTAAAGTAGTAGCAAAAATACCAAACAGTGGCTTCGAAGCAAAGGAGCTCTTCAAAAGGTAGACAAGGGTCTTAAGCTGCCTGAGACACCTGTGCATCTCATATT
>DF365353.1:0-10473 GCA_000787875.1 Solanum virginianum
CACTGTTACAAGTCATTGCTCGGGCTACAACTTATATGTTCCTCTCGTAGTCTAGTCCTTCAGTTTTTGGTCCAATATTTTTGCTCTCTGATTTTTGCTACGAGTCCATCTATATAAGTCATAGTGCAACTTATGACTCGTAGGATGGGTTTGTAGGGTTGACCTCCACTTAGCAGATTTCTGAGTTTTTTTATCTCTGTTTCTTGCTACGACAAACCCTATGACTCGTAGCTTGAGCTACGACTCATATGTGAGCTTGTATGTCTTATGATTCAGCAAAATTTGTAACTTTTCTTCAAAATCATGCCAACCTAATTTTTCTGCAAGATCAACACAAAAATACATCAAAACCATAAAAAGTCACTTTAAGAACTCATAAAATCCCTTGTTTTAGGCATTAAATGTATTATATTTTGACAGCACATCAGTGGTTCATCTGGCCATAAAAAGTCGCATTTAGAACTCACAAAATCCTTTGTTTTGGGTATCAAATGTGCTGTATTTTGACAGCACATCAACACCCTCAACTTAGAATTGTTGTTTGTACTCAAGAGATGACTCAATCTAAGTAGACTGTGAGAGACACATAGTAGTTACACTAATGGCATATACATCATTTACTTTAAATCAAGTACCCAACTCTCATTCTCAAAATTAGATTGCAAAGCTACTCAGCAAACCAAAACACAAAGAATGTGTCCGACAATCCAACTATGACAAGCAAAGGAATATCAACCATCCACAATCACCGGGTTAGTCATATGCTAATTATGCAGTGCAAATGCCCTCACAGAAAAGAAGTCCCTCTTTCTCACTCAAACTGCATTAAAAATCAGGGACTGTGCAAGCATTTTCACTCTAACAAATGAAATTCCTGCAAAAGGACTAACACCATAATCTTGCCTCTATACTCAACTTTCCGATTGTTGACAAAGTGGATTTGGATCACTTTAGGACTTAATGGCTTGTAACGTAGGCTCATGGGGCTTTGGTATGGCATTTTAGGCAAATAGAGACTAAAAGCTATCCTTGAACCATGTTTATGAACACTCTTACCTTCATAACTCAACAATTTACACTAAATCCGCCCTTATTCTCCTTTTTCAATCTTTTCCCGAGTACTTTCTTTCTCTTTTTCAGCTGTGCCTTATTTTTTTTTTGAACTCATTTTTGCTATTCTCTTCAATCTAAGACAACTTTTCTTTTCTTTTTCTCATCCATCATATGATTTCTTTATTTCTTTCTTTCTTTCCCAACTAACCACCTCATTTTCATTACTTTACCACAATAAGGGCCACCCTCAACTTAGGCTTTTAGCATAAGCTAAAGCACACAATATCTATTCCCCAAACCAGGGCCACTATTTGTAGCCACCCTCAACTTAAGCTTTTTGCCTCAATCAAGGTTGACATATTCAAGGATAGACTAGGGCCAATATCAAGGTATTTCATAAAACAAGGCTGAGCTATAAGGATGAGCTAGCTAGGTGTTGAGAAAGAACAGGTACATGAAAAGCTCAAATATTTAGATCAAGGGATCTACTATCACATTTGGTAGGTCATTTAGGAAAAAGTGAGTTCACTAAAAGAATAAAGGCCTAAGATCCTTTCCTAATCAACCACATCTCCAGTCCAATTTTAGAGTAACAAGGCAAGTTTTGAGTCAATACACAATCTATGAATGCTACAAAGTAAGCTCACACTCTCATGGCATCGCATACACAATCAACAAAGACTCACAGGTCATGCTTCAAGCATCCACTTGCCTTCTCATTATCAGAACAAATACTGGCAGCATCGCATACATAATCTAATAGACTCACAGGTCATGCTTCAAGCATCAACTTGCCTTTGCTTTATTAGAACAAACATTGCCAGATAATCATATGCATGATTGCAAAAATAACCAACAATCTCTTTTGGGATCAAAATTTGGGGTAGTTATGGACCCTAAGCTACTCAGACTTCACCATTATCGACGTCTTCTATCTCACTGTAACGACTTATAAATGGGTTTATGAATCCTAATTGGGCTTTCGTATTCAGCTTCATAAATCTTGGACTTCACTGCTATGAAATATCTTCATAAGTCGTAATATGATCTACAACTCATATTTTTTATACTCAATGCACCAAATTAAGAAATAACAGAGAATATAGGGGTAAAATAAAACATACCTTGGGTTACCTCTTAAGCAGCGCCTGATTTATTGTCGCGACTCGACTTAGTCCACTTGGTTACTCAGACTTCACCAATTTCTCAAACCTTGCTCCTCTACAAGTTTGCTTTTTCTTCCACCTTGAACTTATGAATTGGACCCCTAATTTCTTTTTCAACTTTTTATTATGCTCAAAGGGTGGTAGTATGAGAATGAGGGGAATGTCTAATAGATCTTGCGTGTTATTTGGAGTAGAGGTTCCCAACCTAAACTTCTCATAGACTGCAAGGGGCTTCAGATTTATGCTAGCTCCAAGATCACATAGAGCCCTTGCAAACTCTACGTCTTTAGTTATGTAGGGTATGGTGGACATCTTCTCCACCGACTTGATGAGAAGAGTATTGATGGATAGTTGTTTTAGCATTGAGAGAGAGTCCTTGACCTTACTTTCCTCCTCCCTTTTCTTGAGTCTTTGAGGGAAAGGAGGAGGAGGCGTTGGGATGGGCTTGTACTGTTTTGGCTCTTCAACTGATTCATTTACCATATCTTTGCCATACTCGTCTCCTTCAACCACATCCTTATCTGCAACTATTTCCTCCTGAATATCTTCTACAACAACCAATACAGGAGGATCAATAGTATTCTTACCACACCTACTAGTAACCTCTGTACATTGCCCTTCATCCTCCGAACTTTACACAGTATCACTAGGCAATTTACCACTTTGATGCTGCTTAAGTAAAGTCGATACCTGACCAAACTGTTGTAGAAGCTATTTAATAACTAAAGAATGAAACTCTATTTTTCATTGATGTTTACAATTTCTGATCTCATTTCACATAGAGTCTCATCCCGTGTCTCTGCCTTCTTCAACAGGTGATCAAATATCTCCTCAATTCTGGAGTTACTTGTGCCTGCATCGTGATGGTGTGGTGGCGCATAAGGAACATTATGGGAACTATCTCTACCATTCCACTTGATGTCTGGCCTCCTGTTTTTCTCACAATAATCACCCTAGCTATCTCTATAAGCATATTCTCTTCCATAGGTCCAATTTTGGTTTCCCTGGCCTTGGCGCCACTGGTCTTGATTGGACCATTGAGCGTTAGGCTGAAAATCCCACATTTGATCAGCAGAAAACCAAGTGTCCTCCTCATAATATAGTTCCTCGTACATGAGTGTACATGGAGGCTAATGTTGGGATCAAGGACACTCCGCACATTTTTTTTATATGTCTTGGAAAGAAACAAAACAAAA
This sequence comes from Solanum virginianum, assembly GCA_000787875.1. Classification (NCBI taxonomy): domain Eukaryota; kingdom Viridiplantae; phylum Streptophyta; class Magnoliopsida; order Solanales; family Solanaceae; genus Solanum; species Solanum virginianum. The sequence goes on from DF365353.1 coordinate 3,416, forward strand.
TGAACAAAAGTAATGTACAAGAGAATCTAGTAATTAATACTTGAATTAACTAATAGTGAAATCAAGTCAAGAACCTAACTGTATTCCCCGATAATGTTGCCATAATATTTGATCTGATGTTCATACTCCAACAAGAAAGCGGTCGCTGTCAGTAATTAACCTAACCAAAGGTTAGGGTAGACAGGAAATTCGGGGCTTGACTATAGAGATCCACTACCAATCATTTTAAGCATCGATTACTAAAATCTCTAAATGGGGGTTTTCTTTATAATTCATGAAGAAAAACAAAAATTAAACTAACTATGCAGGAAGACACTCAAATTTAGGGACAACTTGGGGATTGTGTTCCCCATAATTCGTTGACTCAATTACCGTAGACAACATAACTTTAATTGGGAATTCGCATGAAGGACGATAACTTAGGTTCTTCCAGCCCTCTTGTGAAGGTGAAGGTCGAATTTCACCATGGCACTTGGTCGGTAGCTATGGTGTGCCAACTAACCATTACCTATTGTCCCAGTCAACCTCCCCTTGGTCAGGTTTGGTTAATTAGAAGAGAACACATCAATTGATTCTTGTCATTTACTTTCTTTTTCCTATTCGTCACTATCTTGGTCTGGATCATGATAGTAGGCAGGGTTTCGTGTTGGCCACCACCAAACAACAATCAAAATGAAGGAAAATAAATAATACATCGATTAATGAAAAATGAGTATAATGTGGGTTTTCAATTCCCTAAAAGTGGGTCTTCAAATTGGAAGATAAAAATCTACTCTAAACTCTAAAAATTCTCCTAGAATTTTTACAATTAGCTGTGATTGTCGGTTCTCTCCCAAAATAAACCTTCACATAAAGTATATATAGTGTTTATAAATTTAACCCTAAAAATTACACAGAAAAGATAGCTAGCAGCAGGGCCGTCGGACAGGTATGATTATATATAGTGTTTATAAATTTAACCCTAAAAATTACACAGAAAAGACAGCTGGCAGCAGGTACATTGGATTAGTACAACTTGTAGGGTGACCTACGAGTCATAATCAGGGTCTCGTGGTTAGCATTTGGCATTTTGGACTTGACTGTTATGACCCACTGTTATGAGTCATTGCTCGGGCTACGACTTGTATGTTCCTCTCATAGTCTAGGCCTTCAGGTTTTGGTCCAATATTTTAGCTCTCTAATTCTTGCTACAAGTCCACCTATACGAGTCGTAGTGCAACTTACGATTCGTAGGATGGGCTCATAGGGTTGACCTATACTTAGCAGATCTTTGAGTTTTTTTGGTCTCTATTTCTTGCTGCAACACACCCTATAACTCGTAGCTTGGGCTACGACTCATACGTGAGCTCATATGTCCTATGATTTAGTAAAATCTATAACTTTTCTTTAAAATCATGCCAACCTAACTTTTCTGCAAGATCAACACAAAAACACATAAAAATCATAAAAAGTTGCATTAAGAACTCACAAAATCCTTTGTTTTGGGCATCAAATATGCTATATTTTGATAGCACATCAAACACTATAATCAAAATGCATAACATAGGCAATGAATAAGCACATAGCAATATGACATGTATGAATAATGCTTGAAGTAAAACCATACTTAGATAGAACGTAATACGAGTATAAGGAATGACCATTATTAGTGCAATCCAAGGCCTACCACCTCCTTAGAGAGGCACATGAGGTGCAAACCCCTTCATGTGGTTGATGAGGTACAAACCCCCCAACATGGGGTTGATGAGGTATAAATCCCATAACATGGTTATCAAGGTACAAACCCCTCAACATGGTTGCATAGACCTACCACCTCCCGACTGATGCGATTAAGGTACAAACCCTTCAACAAGGTTACTCGAGCCTACAACCTCCCGAGTGAGGCTTGGTAATCCCTAACACTATAGAGATAATATCATATACATATATTCCTTTCATCATCATATTCGTACATTCCTTTCATCATCATATTCGTACATTTCTTTCATCGTGATCAAGTCATTCATCTCATAAGATATGCATTGAACCTTCAATTCCTCGAGAAATCATAACCAGATATTTTATCAAACACCTGGCGGGTATGTAGTACTAGGTAAAACCATGCATTTCAAGAGTGTAATCATGCTAGAAAATTCAATGTAAAACCATCAATAGGCACTTGGTGATACCCTCAAGCAATATACATCAAAATCCTTCATCAAATCTCACGTTAGATCTTAGATTCATAGCTTCAAACATGCTATAATAGTCACAATTTCATGAAACCCCAACATAGTGTATAGTGAAATTCATAATACATAAGAGCCATGAGTATATCAACTTCAAATCATGCAATTTAGGGCAAAAAGAAGCTTGGGTATAATGGGTGAAAGGACCCCATGAAAAAAACCCACATACCTTAGCTTTGGAGAATAGCTTAATGAAGATTGGAGATAGAGACTTGAAGCTTGAGTGAGAACCTTGAAATCCAAATGACTTTTGAGACTTGAATTAGGGGATGAAATATTGGCTAAGTGTTTAAGTGAGTATTTGGGAATGTCTTGAATGATATGAGGGTGAAATAAGGCTAAGTATAGGCATTTTCATGCATGGAAACACTTAGGCCCAAGACCCAAAAGTCTTAGATTGAGATAGAAAACTGGCCACAAAAATGAATTGAGGCGTGCCCTTAGCACATCGTGCTAGGGGCGCGAAAACCTCATTAGAAATCAATTTTTGCAATTTTCAAATTTTGATACGGTTGCTCTTAAATTGGGTTTAGATCCATTTTCCACTCAATTTGACCTCCTGAGCAAGAATATGAGTCAGATTGTTGATATCATGTACAAATTTTGAGATATACGAATAGTATGACTCTGGGCACTTCCGAGGCACATTTTTGGGCATTTTGTGGGGTTGTTCACTATCCAAACTCTTTAGGATATGCTTACAGCTTGTGTTTTGAAGTTTAAGGATAGTTGAGATAAACATCTTCCACTTATTGAGTTTGCTTGCAACAATAGCTAACACTCAAGCATTGGCATGACTCCCTTTGAAGTTTTATATGGTAGGCATTGTAGATCCCCAGTTGGGTGGTTTGATGTGGGGGAGATGGCTTTGATAGGTTTGGATTCGGTTATAAATGCCTTGGAGAAGGTGACGTTGATAAGGGAGAGGTTGAAGATAGCCCAAGTTGACAAAGGTCCTACTCCGATGTGAGAAGAAGAGATCTTGAGTTTAAGGTTGGTGATTGAGTTTCCTTGAAGGCCACACCCATAAAGGGTGTGGTCCAGTTTGGAAAGAAAGGAAAATTGAGCCTAAGGTTTGTGGGTCCTTATAGAGTTTTAAGGAGGATTAGTAAGGTTGCATATGAGTTGGAGTTGCCTATTGAGATGAATATGGTTCATCCCATCCTCCATGTGTCTTTGTTGAGAAATTGTGTGGGTGGCTCAAGTGCCATAGTGCTGTTAGAGGTTGTGGGTGTTGTAGAAGTTAATTTGATCTATGAGGAGGTTCCGGTGGAGATTTTGGATAGGCAACTGAAGAGGTTGAAAAATAAAGATGTAGCTTCCGTCAAGGTTCTTTGGAGGAGTCAACAAGTTGAAAGTGCCACATGGAAAGCCGAAGCAGACATGAGAAAGTGATACCCATATATCTTCCACTCTACTCAAGCTGAAGGTAATAACTTAAGTCCCATCTATCATTTTAAGTCTTGAGTTTCAGCCCTCATGTCACTTTGCATGCATTCATGTTTATGGTAATAAGTTTATGGTGATTTTTAACATTCATGTTGAGATTTTTGAAAATGATGTTTAAATACATTTGTTGCATTCATCTCGAGCTGAAATCTTCATAATTACTTCTCTTACACATGTTTCCTTGACATTCGGGGATGAATTTTCCCAAGGGGGAGATACTAAAATGCCCCAAAAATGTGCTTCGAAAATGTCCATAATTGTGATTTTCATAAATCTCAAAATCTATGCGTGATATCAAAAATTCGAGTCCATATTCTCGATCAAGGGGTAAAATTGAGTGAAAAATGGGTATAACCAGAATTTTAGAGGACCCGTAGAGAAAAATTAGTTTTTCTAATTATGATTTCCAGAGAGCATCCGCACCCTGGCCGCAACACACCAGGGGCGCGGAGCAGTGTAAAAATGTCCTTGCAATTTAGTCCACGTCGCAGACCAGACATGGACCAGATATGAATCAGTACAACTTTTTCCTTGGTGTTTCCTATACGCCTAAGGGCATTGGGGTCATAGCCCCATGCCCATTAAAACGTGAAATCACCCATACTTAGCCATTTTTCAACTTTATATCACTCAAAAACCTTTACAAAAAACTCTCCAAGACTTAACCAAATATCTTATATCAAATTCAAGGATTCCAAGCTTAACTTTGGAACTCAAGGATTCACTTCAAGCTCTAAGTTTCCTTTAAGCTCATCTCAAGAAAACCCAAGTTTGAGGTATGTGGGTTTCATCCGTTGGGTCTTTTCACCTATGGTGTCTATTCTTCCTTTTTATGAAAATTACATGATTTTAAGTTGTATTACTTATGGGTATCTCTTATTATGGAAATGCCCCTCATGTGCTTCAGAATGTCCTATAATCGTAATTTTCACATATCTCAAAATTTGTGTGTGATTTCAAAAATCTAACTTTACAATCTCGATCAGGAGGCAATATTGAGTGGGAAATAGGTATAACCCAGATTTTAGAAGACCCACAGTGAAAAATAATTTTTGCTAATTTTTTATAATTCAGTGTTTGTCCGCACCCTAGACACGATGCGCCAGGGGCATAGACTAGTGTAAATTGAAGTTCCCGTCTGGTTCGCATCGCGTCGGAGGGGCAGACAAGTGTATTATTTTCCTTGGTTTCCTAAATGAACCTAAGGAAATTGGGTTCATAACCCCATACCTACTTAAACGTGAAACCTCCCATACTTAGCCATTTTTCAACTCTATCACTCACAAAAACCTCTTTAAAACCTCTCTGAGACTCTATCAATTCTCTCATCCAAATATAAGGATTTCAAGCTCAATTTTGGGACTCAAGGACTCATTTCAAGCTCTAAGTCTACTTCAAGCTCATTTCAAGGAATTCAAGGTTTAAGGTATGTGGGTCTTCACCACGGGTCCTTTCACCCATGGAGTCCAACTTTCTCTTTTTATAAAAGATTGCATGGTTTCAACTTGTATTACCTATCCATTATTATGAAATATAAATATAACTCATGATGGGGTTTTATGAAGTATTGATTGATTATGCATAGATGTCTATTTCAAGCTTGTTCGATAAATTGATTTTGTCTATTGAGACTATGCATGATGCTATGAAACAATGAGCTTATTGTGATGAATTGCAAGGTACCCAACATGAGGGTTTTACTTATACATTGGTGGGTTGATTTGTATTGAGTTTACTCATCTTATTTCACTCTTGAATTGCATGATTTTGAACTAGTATCATGAACCCTCCATGTGTTTGATAGAATGACATGATAAGAATTCTCAAGTTATTGATGATCTATTACATGATTTACAAGTCAAGTGACTATATGATTAAGGGCTTTTAAACATGTATTGAATTTATGAAAAGTATCTACGATGTTACAAGCATCAAGTTAAGCCCTATTTCAAAATTTTTACCTCTTGTGAGCCATTCATGTTAAAGCAAGAGTTTATGTATAAGTATAATCCATTCTCATGTTCAAGTTAGGCTCACTATTAGAGGGCAAGCATGTTTATGAGCTACTCGAGTCATGTTCTTACAAGCTATTCATGTTATGATTAAAGTATGATTATTTTAAGTATTTCGTGGGATTAGACTTAGTACCCATGCATTGGATGTCAGCGTGGACTATCTTCAAGGGTCCAGACTCCTTTCCTCAAATTATCTGCCACCATAGGATTACAATTATTACCCTTGCTATACTAGTGGATCCATCTAATGTACTTTATCATGAAATTTTTTTTGAAATGGGTCATACTCCTATAAAGAGGGTTATTTCATACGAAATGGGTCATCTTCCTGTAAGGTGAAGTATGGTTTACCTTGGCAAGTAGACCACCTGTTTACCAATAAGCGGTAATCATTGAGATACCACATTGTAGCTCGCTTGGTCTTACTCATGTCGATTAAGGTCTTTTCCCACTTATGTATGGTATATTATGCAAGTTGATTGATTTACAAACATGTCTTATTACAAGCATTGATCATGCATCCCATATTAAGATTATACTCTATTCATATTAAGTATCTTGACTTATGTCTTTGTTGCACTGCACCCCGCATACTTAGTACATTCAAACGTACCAACGCATACTCTATGCCTATGTGATATTACCATGTAGGGCCCGGAGCTCCTTTTGATCATCCTCCTCCATATGGCTAGCTCAGTACTTCGGAGAAAAGCATTGGTGATTCCTCAAGTCCGAGGACAATATCTGAATTACTCTTGCCATGTTAGGACTTCTTTATGTTAAACAATTGCTATTATGAGGGTGAGCTTGGAAAGTGTCTTGACCTCCATTCCATTTCAAGATAGAGGTTTTATTGGATACTATGATGTATTTACGCTATATGTTTGACTCTTTTATTTCTTTTATGATTATCCAGACTTTCCTTAGTCCCGCTTCCTTTTTTTATTATATCTTGTAATGCTTATTTTGCTTTCGCAATCAAGGATGTGTGATTGATATGCTAAAAAGCTTATTTGAGGTCCTTTCGGGTTCCCTATTCGCCGTGTCATATCTAGGCCCTAGGCTTAGGTCGTGACAACCTTGTACTTCACCATACATATGCTGACTATATTGTACTTTTTTAATTTTATTAAATAATGTTAAATCCAGTTGGTCCTTTCACAACCTATTAATTTGATTTGATTTTGCACCTTATCGACTAACTTGCCTCAGCCTTTGTAGGTGCATCTCCCAATCCTTTTACCTTCACTTTTTACTTTGTTTGAAGCAAAACTAATTTTTCTTTCAAAAATTCAAAGAAATCCATTCGTATTCCAGGTAAATCTAATCAATTTTTTAAAAACTTTTTTTCTTATCTTCAAACAAA